>JBBPMG010000106.1:0-56354 GCA_038090195.1 Boletellus deceptivus
CCTGTGTACCATGAGGCACTATGAGTCAAAGTGACTCAGACTGGTTCTGGACTCGTTCTATGAGCCATGAGGATGTCCTAGACCTGCTAAGACCGAATGGGAAATAGCTAACCGTTGGTTAATGAATGTACCCATAGAAAATCCATAGAATATTCAAATGAAGTCAGAAAAATATAGAAAAATACTAGAAAAATGCGGAAAACTATGTAGAAAAATAGGGGAGTGTAACAGATACACTCACAGCCTTAGCTGAAGAATGATCCATCCTTCCTTGAATTTCTCCTGCTGACTGGCATTTCGACAATGGTTTGCTTTACTTCAAGGGACATCTTTACATCCCAGAGCTTATGTGCCGTGATCTGGTTCACTCTATCCACACCTCTGGCATGGGGGGACATGCCAGCTTCTTCTAGCTCTTACACCTGTTGCAGTGTGATTACTGGTGGCTGGGACTTTCTGGCTTTGTGTGAAAATACATCTCTGGCTGCACCACCTGTCAAGCATTGAAAATTCTCACACACCCCACTGTTCCTCCAGCAATCCCCTTTGCTAGCACTGCCACTCGCCCATTTCAGTCCATCTCTATCAATCTCATCACTGATCTTCCCCTATCTGCTGGTTTTGATTCCATCATGGTCGTGGTTGACCATGGCCTTATGGAGGGGGTGATTTTCACCCCATGTACCAAAAACATTGATGCCAAGGGCATCACCTCCCTATTTTTCCAGAAAGTCTTCCCCCAATTTGGCTTACATGACAAATGTATCTCTGACCAGGGTCCCCAATTTGCCTCTGCCTTTGTCAAGGAATTAGCCCAACTCTTGAAATATAATGTTGCCCTCTTCATGGCTTACCACCCTCAAACCGATGGAGAAACTGAACAAGTAAACCAGGAGTTGGAAATGTACCTATGAATCTTCTGTCAAGGAAACCCCCATGTCTGGTCCAAACTCCTCCTGATGGCTGAATTCTCCCACAACTCTGCTGTCCACTCAGTCACCAAACAGACCCCCTTTTCTCTCATAATGGGATACAAACCCCGTGCTTACCCATCCCTTGGAAAAACCTTCCTTCTGGCCTTAAAAGAACACCTCACTCTACTAAAAAGGGCTTGGAAGGAGGCACAACATGCCCATCATGTAGCTAGGCAACAGATGGCAGAATGGATCTGATCAAGATTCAAACCCTGGAAAGTGGGTGATAAGGTGTGGCTGGACAATCAGAACCTCCAAATGAGATATGCCTCCTACAAACTAACCCCCTGACAGGAAGGTCTGTTTGAAATTGAAAGGGTTATCTCTCCTGTGGTCTACCAATTACACCTCCCTCCCACCTGGAAGGTATATCCTGTATTCCATGCTTTGTTACTATCACCATACTGGGAGACTGCAGAACATGGCCCCAATTTCATCAATCTGCCACCTGACATCATCACAGGAGAAGACCAGTATGAGGTCCAACAAATCCTAAGTCATTGAGGTACTGCAGGCCAAAGGCAGTACCTAGTCTCCTGGACAGGATACTCCACAGCAGAAAATACCTGGAAGCCAGAGCGGAACTTGATAGGGGCACACCAACTACTAAATGCATATAAGGCCACTCATCCTAAGGATTTCCCCTCAACCGGTCAATGAAGACACTCCAGCTGAGAAAGAATCTCCTATGATACAAATAGCTACCATGTCTTCTCTCCCAGTCCTCCCAACTCCCACTTTCATTCTTCTCATCTTTTATTTCACCTTCATATTTCTTCCTCTTCTTGTAGGGTTTTGTGTCTGGGACTCCCACCGGCACATCATCAGCCTTCAAAATGATGTATGATACACCATCGTCATCACTGCTCCAGACCACCCATCACCACCACCATCCAACAAGGACTTTCCTGACTCCATCCCATCACAGGAGTCACCCCAGGTTACTAGGACTTGGGGTTTCTTGGTGACCTTTCTGGAGGAGGACTCTACCAATGGGGGCTGGACCAGCAATGCCAATCCAGGGTGGTGAGTCCAAAGATGAAACCCTTCCTTTAACCATCCCTTTATTCCAAGATTCTTTCCCTTCTTCTTGATATGGCGTGCTAGCTTCTATTCTGTTTCAACTATGCCCTTCACAATTAGTTTTCCAGAACCTGTCCTCCCAACCTACATTTCACCCTACTGCCAAACCTAGAATATAATCATGGCAGATCCTATTATTCCTCCTACTTTAGAGGATTGCCCCCAGCTCAGACTTGATCAACTAACTGACAGCCATGTCATGGGATTCATCTTCAATCTTTTAGATTTCCCAGAAGTCATCCTTGAACTTGAAAGATTATTCCAACTTGAAGCTGACATCTTTCTCCCCCTAATCCTTCACCTCTACTCATTCTACCTCCACACTCATCACCAGACAGTTGATATACTCACCTCCTCTAGGACCATTGAGGAGTTAGGATTACCCCATTGAATCTCCACCAGCCATAGCATCACACATTTGGGGAGAGCTCACACCACACTCTTCGAGTTATTTGAAACTACAGGATTACTACACCTCTTATACTGCCTTCTGGAGTATCTATATCTCCCAGTTCTCTACATCTGTCTTGCCCTCCTCTCCAACAATGAATATCGAGAATACTATGGGATCAATGACAGCCCATCCCATGAGGTGGACCAGACCAGACACTCCAACCACAGCACCCCTGTTCCTGTCCTACCACACTCAGTATCACCAGAACCTGTACCCATTCCAGTGCCAGCAATCCACTTTGCCATGCTTGTTCCCTCCACCCCACCATCCAACCCTGTACTCACAGCACAGGTACCTCCCTGACCACAGAGAAGCTGATCTACCTGTGCCAGAGTTTTGAGGACCAGACTGGGACAACAGGATGACAAGGGAGACAGGACCAGTCAGGAGGAATCGCCAACAATCTCAGTACAATGAAGAAGATGGGCAGCTTGTCACAGATGTGGCTCCCTCAACCACTACCAAGTCAACTGTGTCTATTATTTATGTCCATTCTGTCACACTTTCACTCCAGGACACACAATATGCCTGTCCCCTCTGACTCTACACCACCTGCAGAACCACAGGACATGTGGCCTCATCCTACACTCAGCCCATGCCCTATAATTGCACCAACTCTGACTTGGACAGTTTGATGGATAGACCATCTACCCTTTCATCCATCTCCACTGTGGAACTTTGAGGTGGTGCCTCAAAACTATGAATGGGGTAATGTTACAAACCTCTATAGGCTTCCTTTGGCAGCAGCATCTTTCCTACAGGTGTCCAATTCCCTGGTATTCCCATCATCTTTCCTTGACAACTCGTTCCCATCCCCCGATGTGGTAATCCCCCTCAATGAGGAGACATTATCATTATGGCTCGACCTGTTATCCATTCTGTGAGCAGTGCTTCCTTATTTGTACTATAGATGTTACACTTCCTCATCCAGACATTACCACTCCCATGGTGTATCTCTCATTACACTGCGTTTCTCCTACTTCCATATCAAGTAACTCCAACTACTATAGATGGTACTACCACATCCAGTTGGTACAGCAATGCTTGAGTATTTATACAAACCCATGTACAGTACAATTCCCCAGCTAGTTCTATGCAATCTACGTGTAGTTTCTAGTCCATCCACAAGTCTGCCCACAAGCAGATAGTGAGACCAGGATCTCTATTAGTCTCACACTACTACAGAAGTGTGCTCAACAACTAGGACTATGCGTACACATAACAGATGGGGTTGGGGAGATTGTTGTCCAGTTGTAAGATAGGTAAGAGGGGTGTGGTGATGGTGATGGCATAGCAGACATCATTCTGCAGACTGATGATGTGCCAGTGGGAGTCCCAGACACAAAGCCTTATGAGGAAAAGAGGGAGGAAAACAAAAGAGAAATAGAGGCAAAGAAGAATGAAAGCGGGGGTGGGGAGAGTTGGGAATGTTATGGTTTCCTATGGACTTAACCATTCCCCAATGACATTTATCTCTCCATCCTCCTTTATGGATGACTCACCCCCCTTTCTTAATCCACTAGACACAGTCATGCCTCTCAATGAGGAGATGTTGCCATTGTACCTCAATCTTCTTTCCATTCTGTAGGCTATGTTGCCTCTTTTAGTATTCCTAGTGTTACACTTCCTCACCTGGACATTACCACTCCCACAGTGTATCTCTTGTTATACTGTGTGTCTCCAATTCCCATATCGAGTAACTCCAACTACTATAGGTGATACTACCGCATCCAGTTGGTACAGCTCTGCTCGAGTATTTATACAAGTCCATGTACAATATGGTTCTCCAGCTAGTTCTATGCAATCTACATGTAGTTGCTAGTCATCCATGAGTCTGACCTAATGGAAGGATAGTGAGACCTGGATCTCTATTAGTCTCACACTACTATTGAAGTGTGCTCAACAGCTAGGACTACACATACATGTAACAGGGAAGGAACACATGGTAGCTATTTGTACTGTAGGGTGGTCATACTAGCTCTGGTGTCTTCATTGTCCAGTTGGGGAGAAATCCTTGAGGCAAGCAGCTTTATATGCATTTAGTAGTTGGTATGTCCCTGTCAGGTTCCATTCTGGTTTCCAAGTGTTTTCTGCTACAGAATACCCTTTCCAGGAGACTAGGTACTGCCTTTGGCCTGCAGTGTCTTGATGACTTAGGATTTGTTGGACCTTGTACCGGTCTTCTCCTGCAATGATATCAGGTGGCAGGTTAATGAAATTGGGGTCGTGTTCCACAGTCTCTTGATATGGGGAAAGTAAGGAGGCATGGAACACCAGGTGGATCTTCCAGGTGGGAGGAAGCCACAATTGGTATACCACCAGAGAGATAATCCTTTCAATTTCAAATGGCCCCTCCCATTGGGATGCCAGTTTGCAAGAGGTGTATTGCATTTGGAGATTTCTGTTATCTAGCCAGACTTTATTGCCAACTTTCCAAGGTTTGAATTTTGATCAGATCCATTCAGCCATCTGTTGCCTGGCTACATGATGGGCCTGCTGCACTTCCTCCTATGCCTTTTTTAGGAGAGTGAGGTGTTCTTCTAGGGCTGGAAGGAAGGTTTTTCCAAGAGAGGGATATGCATGGGGTTCATATTCCATCATGAGAGAAAAAGGAATCTGTTTAGTGATGGAATGTACTGTAGTGTTGTGAGAGAATTCTGCCATGGGGAGAAGGTCAGACCAGATGTGTGGATTTCCTTGGCAGAAAATTTGTTAGTATGTTTCCAACTCCTGGTTTATGTGTTCAGTTTCCCCATCAGTTTGTGGGTGGTAGGTGGTAGAGAGAGTGATGTCATACTCCAGAAGTCAGGCAAGTTCTCTGGTGAAGGTGGAAGCAAATTGGGGTCCACAATCAGAGATACATTTGTCATGTAGGCCAAATCAGGAGAACACTTTTTGGAAAAATAGGGAGGGGTAAAAATTACCCCCTTTGTAAGGCCATGGTCAACCATGACCATGACAGAGTCAAAACCAGCAGATAGAGGGAGATCTGTAATAAGATCAACAGAGATGGACTGAAACAGATAAATGGCAGTGCTAGAAACAGGGTTTGCCAGGGGAACCATCAGGTGTGTGAGAACCTTGGAGGCCTGACAGGTGGTACACCCAGCAATGTACTTTCACATGAAACTGGAAAGTCCCAGCCATCAATAGTCACATTGTAACAGGTTTAACAGGCAGAAAAAGCTGGCATACCACCCACAGCTGAAGTATGGATGGAATGGACAAGATCTCACTGTGCTGATTCTGGAACATACAATTGTCCCTTGAAATAGAGGGACCTCCAATTGAAGTGCCAATCTTGTCAAGAAACCCAAGGCAGAATGGAATGTTCTTGCTCAAGGGCGGCTAAGGCATCAAGTACAAAAGGGTCATCTGCAGACAATTGGATGATCTTATCACAGAGTGCAATATCCAAGGCATGGATGAAATGGACCCCATCAAGTAGGGTCACTCCATGGTTGTTGAACTTGGTATTGGTGATGGAGGAGTGAGAGAGTGCATCTGCTGGAGCCATGTGTGAGCCAGGGACATGCTTGACTGTCAAGTCAAAGTCCTGCAAGAACAACATCCAGCAGGCTTGTCTGTGAGAAAGTTTCTGAGGTTGCTGAAAGTACATGAGGTTCTTGTGATTGGTCAGCATGGTTACCTGGTGTTGGGTTCTGGAGAGGTAGTGTCACCATTCTTCCAATGTGTGAATGACAGCCAACAATTCCCTATCATAGATATCATAATTACGTTCTTCCAGAGAGAATGTTTTAGAGAAGTAGACCACTAGGTGGAGATCACCATTAAGATCTTTTTGCATCAACACCACTCCACATGCAATGAGGGAGACATCTGTCATAACAAAGAATGACTACTCAAGGCGAGGTAGCTGAAGGACTGGACGAGTACAGAATGATCATTTCAATGTGAGGAAAGCTTGTTGACATTGTTCTGTCCATATCCAAGAGACACCTTTCTTGGTTAGATCATGGAGGGGGTGACAGATCTCTGAGAAGTTGGAAATAAATTTTCAGTAGAAATTACAGAATCCCAAGAATGATTGCACTGCTTTGACTGGACATGGTGGTTTCCAATCCTGAATAGCCTGTAGCTTTACCAGGTCTAGCATGATCTGCCTGGGGCAGATGATCATTCCCAAGTATTCAACCTTGTTTATGTCAAAAAAACACTTTGAGAGTTTGAGGTACAGTTTATGTTCCCTCATTTGGTGGAGTACTTGTTTGGTATGTTGGTGGTGGAGCATCAGATCCCCATCCATATGGATAATAAGATTGCCCATATAGATCAGGAGCCACCCCTCTGCTATCATATCTTGAAACATGTCATCCATAAGGGCTTGGAAGGTTGGAGGGGAATTACAGAGCCCGAAAAACATGACCATGAGTTTGAAAAGTCCAAATGGAGTGATGAAGGCCACCTTCCATATGTCCTCATCTTTGATTTGGACATTATTATATCCCCAGTGCATATTGAATTTAGTGAAAATAATGGAGTCTTTTAGTTGATCAATGAGATCCAAGATTAAGGAGAGTGGATATGTGTTCTTTATGGTGTGCTGGTTCAGATATTGATAGTCTTGGCATGGTTGGAGTCCTTCATATTTCTTCTGGACAAAAAAGAAAGGTGAGGCTTGCAGGGATTTGGATGGGCAGATCTTGCCAGAGGCAAGGTGTTCATCCACAAATTCTTTGCAAGTGGCCAATTCTTTTGGATTGAGTGGGCAAGCCTTTGCTACTTTTGGAAGTAAAGGCTAAACTCCCAAACAGGAGTGCAGACCAAGGGACAGTCAAGGCATGAAGTATAGAGTGTGAGACTCACTCTGTACTTGATTGGTGGTAGGAGAGACTTGCAATCAGAGTGGGAGCAGGTCTTGAATCAAGGGTAGTGGTGGTGATGATGAACTCTTGTGGTGACAAGGTGAAGAGCCACTCAGGTGTTGGAACTCCTTGAACTGCTATCAAATTAAGGCCTAAGGGCCTGGTATAAATACAGTCTGGTACTAAGGTTAAAGCTCAGACTGAAATGTGAAACTCTATGTGAAACATAGGTAAAATGTGTTTGATGTATCTGAAACACATTTCAAAGAAGTCTCATAAAGATGAAACTGATATATGTGAAACACTGATGAAAAAGAAGTGTTTCACCTATTGATGTAACAAAGAAGGCCTATGCTTCTGTTTCTGATGGAAACATATAGCCTTATGCTGTAACATGAGAAGCATAACTGTAATAGATCATGTGTCATGGAGATCATCATCAAATGATAAGCTAAATGATAAGATTAAGAAGATAAGATAAGATAAGATATCTTCAACAGGTGTCACCCTACTGAATGGGATACATTTTGCCTGTGCTTTAGACCTTGCACTCCAGGATAAGATCATCCAATCATCTACCACAGACCCCTTTGTCCTTGACACTCTGGCCACCCTGGAATGGGACAGTTCCATCCTCTCACATGCTTTCCAACAAGACTGGCATTTTGAACAGGGTTTATTGTATTTTAAAGGACAGCTCTACATCCCTGAGATGGCCTGATATGACCTTGTCCATTCTGTTCACACCTCCCTGGCTGGGGGACATGCTGGTTATTTTTGGTTATTACACCTGTTGCAATGCAACTATTGGTGGCCAGGGCTCTCTGGATTTGTGAGAAAGTACATTACAGGATGTACCATCTGCCAAGCCTCTAAAGTTCTCACACATCCCACTGTACCGCCAGCTAACTCCATCCCTAGCACTGCCACCCACCCATTCCAGTTGATCTCTGTTGATCTCATCATGGATCTTCCCCTATTGGCAGGATTTGATTCTGTCATGGTTGTGGTTGACCACAGCCTTATGAAGGGGGTAATTTTCACCCCCTGTACTGTTACACTCCCCTATTTTTCTACATAGTTTTCCACATTTTTCTAGTATTTTTCTATACTTTTCTAGCTTCATTTGAATATTCTATGGATTTTCTATGGATACATTCATTATATTTATTAACCAACGGTTAGCTATTTCCCATTCGATCTTAGCAGGTCTGGAACATCCTCATGGCTCATAGAACGAGTCCAGAACCAGTCTGAGTCACTTTGACTCATAATGCCTCATGGTACACAGGTGGTAGTCTAGACCACCATACCACATCCCTAGACCCAGGGTTAAACCCCTATGACTTCATACCCCATCACCAGTCTACACATGTTTGACACATGTCAGGGACAGGCACACAAAGTCTAGACTCAAGCCCTTGAACCTACAAAACCCTATTACCACTCTATTTGATATAGACCCAGACTCCCTAGAAATAATAGTTAACCCTTGCTAATCTCCATGGATCTTGTTAGGAATCGCCTCATGGCATTCCCCTTTACCATCTTACCCTGTACCCTCGCATCCAGAGCCCTCAGACCAGTACCCATATCCCAGACACATGTTCTCCTCATGTACCTTCTACCCGATTGGTACCAGATATCTATAGATGTAGTATACACTGATGTAAACAATAGGATAGTATATAAGGGACACCCCCAACTCGCTGGAGGACCCAGTCTTGTCCTCCTTGAGCTTGCCTGCTCAGATCTAGAACTTGACTCCTTGACCTAACAACACAGGTTACCAGCCTAGGTCTGGTAAGCAGTTGTTTCATGTACCAAAAACATCAATACCAAGGGCATTGCATCCCTTTTTTTTCAAAAGGTTTTCCCCCATTTCAGACTACATGACAAATGTATTTCTGGCTGCAGCCCTCAATTTGCCTCTGCTTTTGCTAGGGAGCTTGTCCACCTCCTGGAATATGATGTTGCTCTCTCCACTACTTACCATCCACAAACCAATGGAGAAACCGAACAAGTAAACCAAGAACTGGAAACCTATCTATGCATCTTCTGCCAAGGAAAACCTCATGTTTGGTCTGAACTCCTCCCCATGGCAGAGTTCTCCCATAATGCCGCAGCACATTCCATAACCAAGCAAACCCCTTTTTCCCTTATGATGGGGTATGAACCCTGAGCTTACCCATCTCTTGGGAAGACTTTCCTTCTGGCTTTAGGAGACTGCCTCACTCTCCTAAAAAAGGTCCAGGAGGAGGCACAACATGTCCATCATGTAGCCAGGCAACAAATGGCAGAATACATCTGATCAAAATTTAGACCCTGGAAAGTTGGCAATAAAGTCTGGCTAGATAACAGACATCTCCAAATGTGGTATGCCTCTTGCAAACTGGCACCCTGATGGGAGGGACCATTTGAAATTGAAAGGGTTATCTCTCTGGTGGTCTACCAATTGCAGCTTCCTCCCACCTGGAAGGTACACCCCATGTTCCACACCTCCTTACTATCAACTTATCAAGAGACTGTGGAACACAGCCCCAATTTCATTAACCCACCACCTGATGTCATTGCAGGGGAAGACCAGTATGAGGTCCAACAAATCCTAAGCCATCGAGGCACCACCAGCCAAAGACAGTACCTAGTTGTTGAAAAAGACTAGTAAAAGGCCTAGCATATGCCTAGTTCATATAAAGGACTGGACATATCGTAAGTAACTAGTTGAGTATCAACTGTATCAAGTTTCAGAACTTCCAGAACAACCAGAACTTCCTACTACAATTATGCTAATACCATTAGGATAAGCATGACTTATGCATAACCTATCAATAGGTCATACAACCTTCTAGACTCGAATCATTATGACTTGGTATGACTCAGATGGACTCATATCCAAGTCATATCAAGTCACACTGAGTCACAATGACTCATTCTATAATCATTGACATTGTGAGTCAGAGTGACTCATACCAAGTCATGATGAGATCACATGCTTCAAACATGAGTCACTAGGAGTAAGGATGACTCCAGACAACTCATCTTTAGGTTTATACTCAGACTCCCAACTAGTATAAAAGCAGCATGTAATGTACTCAATGCTGTAACAAATCCATAACCATTCACCCCTGGTTTCATTTCACTCTTACCTCACCTGAGGCTATTGTCCCACATTAAACTCTATTCTATTGCAACCACAGTACCCATACTTGGGTACTGATACTCCACCAAGACTAAACTCTGCTAGTACAGTGAGTCTCACACTGTGCATCATCCCTTCATTGCTATGTCCCAAGTGAAAGTGGATAGTGGTGCTGTACCTGCATATCCATCCTCCCACTTTCATTAGTGTGATCATCTGAGGCAAGTTCAACAACATCCCAATATTGCAAAATTGCTTGTTGAAGGTCACTTAGTTTTCTGAGGCACTTGAAATGAGTAAAGATGCGGTTGCCAAGAATGTACAAAAATCCAAGCTTCCCTGGATGACTATTGGGGATGAGGCTAATGATATGTTGTTGTCTCGAGATAGCTTCCTCCAGATCACCTAGCTCTCCGAGTTGCTCAAATCTGGCACTGAATGCACTGCAAAGCATTTCGCAACAGCAGACCTTGTGAGGGTGATTGTCAGGGATAAGGTTAATAGCGTCCCACAGCCTCAAGATTGCTTTCTCAAGGTCAATTAGCTCCTTTGTTCGACAATATCGATGCCATAATGCAGAACCAAGAAGTGCCAATCTAGCAGGATACCAAGGGTCTGGAGCCAGTATAGACCTGATATTTGCCTCCAAAGTCGAAATGGCCTGCTGGAGGTCGACTAGTTGACCAGACCGCCTGAAACAGCCAAGCAGCCAAAAGTTGAAATCCCACGAACTCACATCTACTAAGTCAGAGGTGGACTTCTGTGCCATTGACAATTGATCAACAGTCTGGAATGAAGCCATTGCATGTTGGGCATGGAGCTGGAGCATGGAAGTCGCCATCCGGTTCTCCTGGCTCCGTACATAGCTGAGGGCCATCGCCTCCTGTTGCAATGCTTGGACTTCTGCTGCATCAGCTGTACCCTCCTGCCTCTCCAGTCGCACAAAAAGAACCGCAGCCAGTCGGATTAATGTGGGAGGTCGATCAGGGTGGCCGATAGGATGGGCAGCAAGTGCATCACGGTACAACACAAGTGACACTTGGAGAGAAGCAGCAAGGTCACAGACTCGACAGTGGATCAGTTTCACCGTCGCCAAGTTTGATTGCACAACTGCACAGCAAGGATGGTCCATCAGACAAATACTGAGTGCGTGCTCAACATGTTTGATTGCAAGCTCAAGATCCTGTATCTTCCCATGATGGCGTGAGTGAGAAACGTGACCTTGAGCCGTCATGTTCTCTAGCCAGCCAGAAGACTTTGAGCCCGACTGTAAATGCACACATTGATCATCAAGGATGACAGGGAATAAATATATACTTACACAATAAGGCTGAAGGGCCCTCAAGGGCAGCATATTAATTCCCTCATGACTCCACCGCCTAACCATCACTAAGAGGGGTGAACAAGGGGACGTAATACCCTCACACTGAGGGAAGATAAGCACTGTCGTGGTGTGAGCTCCCCGTCAGCATGCAAAACTTGGTTCTACTAACAATGGTTATCTGCACTATGATATAGCAGTTGTTGCACCGATGTTGTCAATTTACGTGACTGTTCGCCACCACCCAATATAGGATGGAATCCAAATGATCCTTGAATCACCATAAAAATGATACCCAACGGATCAGATAGACTGCACACATTGTCAGTACCGCCACCAGTGAGCAATAGATGCTCACATTGGGATTGGCCCGCTCCGTTCGAGGGTACCACTACCCACTGAGACGGGCTTGTTTTCTGTCCTCCAATTGAGACCACTGTGATCCACTATAGCGTGGAAGCAGGCAGGGACCGATTTAAGACCAAGCGCGAGATCCATCGACTGAAGACCTTCCTCAAAATTAGCAATGCTCAAGTCGCATGGAGACGTGACATTCATACTTGTAATAACCATTTTCTCGACATGGTCTATCTGGGCCACAGAACCTGGGGAAGAGACGACACCCACCAGCCCATCTTCAAATCCAGACATTTCTTGACCCTCCTCTTCGCCTTCTACACATTCAGGATTGGGACGAGAGCTCGAAAACGGGGTAGTAAACATTGAAGGGAGTGTTGACAATCGCTTTCTATGTGTATGAGCATTTTGTCAAGAATCTGAGAGATCAGAGTGGAGTGAAACATACCCGAAGAAGTGCTTTTAGTTTACAAGCAAGGGTGTAAGACCAATATCATTGATGCTGACGGGAACTGCCTTGACGATGCTACGGTGGTGTGCGCAATTAGCCATCAAGTTTGGGTAAGTTTGTAGATACGTATTTGTAGCCGTGGCTGCGAAGTGATGATAACCTGCGAAACGAACATGCTGTGCGATACTATTCCTTGGAAGTCCAATGCGAGTCCAGTCTGTTTGAGACGGGAATAAGCCTGGAATTGTAATGGTCCCGCTGCATTGATCCCGAAATGGTCGGCGAAAGATTCCAAGCGGCAGGGAGGCACAGCCCGGGTTGACCACCACCAAGGTGGTCCTTGCACCGAGCTGTCGAAAAGCAACATGGTTCAGAAGTGAGAAACCCCGAGCGAAGCACAGCAAATAAATCGTAATGTCACAGCTCCCGTGGTTGCTTGCGTTGAGTCCACGTTCCTGCTGATGGTGCCTTTTCAACGGGTGCACACAATCCTTTGACCGACCTCCTCTGCTCCATTTTACCTGAGACTGCACGATACGACCAGATACGCCAACGCAGCGTGCATCAGCGACCTGAAAGAACTTTCTGTTCGCTCTCGTAGTACAGACCTCCACAACCTGAGGTGACGGCATCGGCGAACCCGCCGTCATCACCATGAACGTGAGTCGGTGCCCTCGCATCTTTCACTCCATCCTACCCGGTATTTGACACTTATCATCAAGATTCCGTACCTTGACTTTCGAGTTGCGAACGCGAGACCAAAAAATACTTCAGATCTCCAGCTGTCATCATGCAACCATGATTTGTCAGTGATGCCTTTCCCGAACCCCGAGAGCCTGAGCTATGACAATACAAAAGACGTCGCCAGTCCGAAAAACCATACGGACGCGCGGTATCATTCCGTAGCGATATATTAGATCACGTGACAGCATTCATCGCACGCACGAGTATCTCCAGAGCCTAGTCCTCCATGCGCAATCAGAGTACGATGAGGGCTGCTGTCAAGCTCCCTACTCGAGCCCACAAGCCGTCCGCCTCCGTGTTTATTTGACGCGTCATGTTCTTCTGTCTCCTTCTCTACTCTCAGGGTGTCGGTCAATCGAGCGTGAGCGGCTAAAACTCGAGTCCAGCACTTGCTTCACGAATGTGAAACCCCAGGGTTAGGCCTCGTTCGAGAGCATATCAACAGGATATTCCACCATCAGCAAAGTGCGTGTCTCGCCATGACCGGTTGTGGATCACCGAGGCCAGCGTCGTCGCGTGTCCACTGAATGTGAAACCGGAGTTCATCGAGCTTGCGTGAGACCAACCTCCATGACTCGCAAGTACAGATTCCTTGTGATCACTGGAGTAACCACGACGAGCCGCAAGAGCTCAACAGTGAAGACCGAGATGACTCAGGAAGGCATATCAGCCCTACTAATCTGCAGAGATGGGGTAGGATTCGTGAAATAACAAGTTACATACATGGATAGCCAGGTGATGATGACCATCATACGCCGTCCCGCGTTCGGGCTGCTAGCCTGCTGCCGTATCGGATATCCATTTCTGATGTCTGAATGCCAATCCTCACGTTCTCGTGTACGGCCGGACCAGTAATGGGAGCTGAGACTCGTGTGTCGGGTCGTTCCTCAGAACAGGACGCTGTACGATGACTGTCCTCTTGCCAACCTCGCCGACGGGAACGGCGAGCTCGAACTCGAAAGCACGCACGAGGGAGAACAAGATCGCCTTGGTCCTGTAATCCTTTTCGGTAAGGCATGGACGACCTCAGTTCGCATCGGATGGCACTTACTCGACGAGCGAGAACCGATAGCCGATACACGCTCTCGGTCCACCAATGAACGTCAACATGTGTCCCCACACACCCGGAACCTGGGAGACAGTCTCAGGCAAATCATGCCACCGCTCGGGTCTGTGCGAAGCATCCAAACTGCATGGTGGAAGTGAGGGAACATGATGCACGTACTTGAACTCGTGAGCATCAGCGCCCCAGAGCGCTTTAGACCGGTTCATCGCCAGAATTGGGAGCAAGATCGGATCGCCCTTGGCAATTCTATTTTTCAAAGATGATGACATGTTCTGTCACGCAAAGAAAGGTGTACGACGTACGGGATCGTTGTACGGGCAGCACCGTGTCTGTCCAAGTATGGCCTCTCGACGGGTAGCTCGTCGTCTTTCATTGCGACACGTAAGATACCGGGGACAGGCGCATGCAGGCAGAGGGTCTCTCTAACGACCGCATCGAGGTAAGGGAGCGCCATGAGCTCGTCCATCGACGGCATGTCAGTCACAACGGAGAAGAGCTCATCACGGAGCTTTGTTTGTACTTCCGGCGCCTGGGTCAAAGCATATAGCGCCCAAATAATCGCACTGCTAATAATATTACACAGATCTAAGTTGAACCTGCACACAAACCGATATCAGAACGTGACCTCTTACCTCGTGGTCTCATGACCCGCGACGAAAAACGTGGGGACTTCTGCACGACAAAACCATGTCGGCAAGAACTGCAACAAACCGAAGGGGTGCGTGGAACGCACGCGCAATGACATCCTGGTCAGACAACTTCTGACTCTCGAGAATGTCAGTGGCCATGTTTGCCTTCACCAACAACGACAACAGATCCCGGCCGTGTAGGCTATTCTTTTCGATCTCTCTATCTTCGCTTGCGCTGGCGAGGGCACCGGCTTTCGCGCTCGTCAGTAGCCCTTTACCAATGTCTTCTATGGTACGCTTGGCTGCTTTCATCTTGCGGGACTGAGAATTTGGCTATGGGGTTCAAGCGATCCATGAGTTCGTCAACTCCGCGAGAATAGAAAATGGTACTCGCAATATGACGTAGAACTGGGATCAAAATCTGCAGTATATCGAGGAGGGTAATGTCCTGGCTTGTGGAGAACATGGTTGAGAGGGCTTCACTGAGCACATTCAGCTTCCCGTGCGAGTCAAGTGCATCAAAATTGTAGTCGAATCCTACACCATCGTTAGTTCTGTTAATTCGTTTGCAGAACGATCGTACCGGTAAGACCAATGATGTCAAGCGTCACCTTGTTCAGCCAGGGTACAATATTGATACGTGTACCAGTGATTGCTGCGGTCGAATCCTTTGTGATCTCGGAAAGCAATATATCACGAAGCTACTACAAAGCGATTATGATTAAATGATCGGAAGGAAGGACAATGCGTACGCAGTCGGCCTTTGCAAGGAATGTCTCTGTGAGTGCATGGATCTGCACCGGACCAAATGCAGGGTTCTGAACATCGTTCTATCAGACGGATGATGGCATTATTAAGCATTTCTGATACCATTATGTGTCTCTGTTCATGAAACATTTCAGTCGGGGTCATCGTTAGAAAACGAGCACGGACCTGCTGACGATGCTGGGCTCCCTCCACAACGAGTAACCCTGTCATATAGGTAGCCAATGGGAACAAGTACAGATGGCATGACGTGAATCGACTTGCCTTGCCCAAAAATCTGTTCCAAGGCCTGTCTGGCATCGGGGGATTTCTGGTAGTCATTGCTGTGAGTTAGTATATGGTTGATGGCACGTGTGTCCATGGTGATCAACTGGCTGTTCTGGGAACCGAGCACGCCAAGATCAAAAGCAGGTCTAGTCTGTGAATAGGAATGGACAGACGTTCAAAATCCCATTGAACTTGAGTACATTGCCATGCTCTTCCACCCATTGTTCGATCAACGTACTGTCTTCCTGAAGAATGAGCCAGAGATGAATGGACTTGAATAGACAAGGAAGGACAACGGTGACACACCGAGATATCGTTCGTAAGCTCGGTTAGATTTCCGAGAATAAAGTGTGTTGCATTAGGTCCCCGTAGGTGGCGGAGCGGAGACCTGTATGGATGGTAGAGCAGTACAAACCGAAGCAGCCTCCAAAGCGAAAGGGCGGTAACGGAAACGGCTACAGGAATCAGCACCTTCTTGACCACCGAGGGCATGCTCAAATCTGCGTGTTGTGACTGCAGGTGTGGAAGATTAGGGCTCCGAGGGCATCCACATTCCAGTAACCATACATATAGGCTGCTCCTGCGGAGAGAACCGCTCTGGAAAACCGGACATGGCACAGTCTGTCATGCACTCTCCCGTGCTGCCTCCTGGCCGGGGGCAGTGCCATGACGTGGAGTTTCGGCACTGCAAGTGACTCCGACTGTAATGATCACAAGTCCGAGTTGTGGATGCCAAGCTAGTGCAACAAAGACACGGTTACTGAACCAATGGAGACGAGTGTTGACAAACGAGGCCTCAGGCTAGAGACGGCGATATTTCTGGACTTGGTGCCTTGCACCGCTACAACCGGCATTCTCCGGTTCCGTTCCCGCAACGCCATCGCGCACTCGCCCGTTCGCCACGCGTCATGCTCGCCATTCGGAGGTTGCAGTCCCAGCCGGTCAGGTTTGCAAGCACTGCCGCCATCTCGCAGACGGCCTCAGCAGACGCGTCGCCTCAGAGGCGACGAGCCCGCCCGCTCAAAACACATCGTCCTAAAATTTCACTCGAGCATCCACGAGAATGGAAGAGGCCTCTCGCGTTCGGCGTACTCCCTGCATTTGACGAAGCTTTGAAGTTCATCAAAGCAGACTCGGAGGCATTGCGGCTGGAGATCCAAGATGTTCGCGCCGAGCTAGAGGCGGCCACGCAGGCACCGGAGCCAGATCCACTGGCAATCAAGCAAATAGAGGAAAAGCTGAGCTATCTCGAAATACAGAGCGAGATAAACTTTCCCGAGGTTCAGTGGAAATGTGCAAACGGAATGGGTACGTGAATAGTTTTCAGTTGCTACACGTGGGTTCTGAAGGCGTAACATAATCCCCGTAGCAAACATGTCAAAAGTGGTGGATAGGCATATTATTGAGCAACGCTGGCGGAAAGAGGGCGCACTGGATCTCCTGGTATGTCGTCTGACGTCGATCTTGCAGGTCTAAAACTCAATGGTTCCCTCAGATGGAGCGCGTTCACCAAATGCATATCATACCTGACGTTGTTCCTAATCTTCACCCGTCGTTTGACCTCCGCGTCTCCTTCCCAAAACACCAAACGAAGGGGACATCGACAACGCCAATATACGGCTTCGTGGAGCCAGGAATCTATCTCCTGCCCGAGCAAGTGAGGATTCGTGTTCCTACTTACGCGTTACCACCTTTCTAAACGTAAATAAAGACTATCCATCCGCCCAGACTCCACAAGGATGTCTTCCATACAGACGAACGCTTATACACTCTGATGATGGTGGATCCAGGTAATAGAGGACGGGTTCAATGCTATCAACTAGCTCATCCAAGTTGTAGATGTACCTGACGAAGCGAATAGCTCGTACCAATCCTTCCTTCATTGGTTGCGGTATATGTCCCACGTTTTTACATCCGCCTGGTGACTGAAGCTAGACTTTCTCTAGGCCCAACATCCCCTTGTCAGCGACATCCCCGTCACTGATCTCCGACACGAACGCCCATACCCAGTACATACCGCCACATCCTCAAAAAGGTACACCATATCATCGCTACACGGTCCTCCTACTACCTCAGAAATCACACATTGATGTCCCGGTTGTGGAGAGACATCAACGCCTCGGATTTTCTGCCAGAGAGTTCATAGCCAAATATGATCTCGATCCTTCGACTGGTGGCGGCGCACATATGTGGAGGGGAGAATGGAACCCAACCATTTCAAGAATATACCGGGATCTGCTCCGTAAGTCCCCACCCCTTGCATCTTGGCGACCGGGGCGACCAATGTTGTTCTCGTGCAGAAACGGAGGAACCCATCTATGGCAGGCCACCGAAGCCAGACAGATATGCGGATGTCAGAGGCAAGAACCGATATTTCTTGTCGCGGAATTGAAGTACTTGCATGTTCTCCGTCACTAGATGTTTGGGTAGTCGCTAGCATTATGGTCATATAAGTTAGCGACATTCGAGAGTCGCATTCAGCCACCGAGCCCGAAGGTCTGTCATTAAGTAACCAGGCCCCATGCCCACCGCACCACAAGACCCCGTTCCTCAGACTCCTTGACAGTCTAATTGAGACATTCAAATACGCAAGCCACATTCGGTCTCTAATCTACTGTATCAACCAGACAGCACGCTAGCACGTACGTGGGTCCACTCGAACTCCAGTACAGATTGCGGTTGCGTGCACGGCACCCCCGATGATCTACGCTCACTCGAAGCGGCGCACGCGCATAGGAACCGCGGTACCCTCTTCCCCAGCTACCCTCGGTCTCGTCAAGATACCACCCACCATCTCGATCTCCGTCTCAGGCCCATCCCGAAGTTCGAATACAAAGTGTTTCACGAGAACAGCAAGCACGATCTGCCAACGCGTACGATCGAGGTCAACGCAAGCATGCAAAAAAGGAGACGTGGAAACAGAGACGAAATACCTTGAATTCCGCTATCGCGAAGCCCTTCCCGGGGCATGTCCGCGGTCCGTCGATGAACGTCAGTAAATGTCGGTGTCCCTGCACCTCTTTTGCCCCGTCAGGAATCCCTCCCTCTTCGATCCAGCGTTCAGGCTTGAACTCCCTAGCGTCTGCTCCCCATAACCCAGTCGATAGATTCACGGATGTAAGTGAGAGAGACACGAATGTTCCCTGTCCGACCGAAACCCGGTCCACGAGCTCGCCAGATCGAGTTTGCACTGGCTTGCTCAGCGGAATCACATCGTCTTCCGTAGCCTACCCATATCAGCCAACTCTAGTTAGGCTCACCCCATGAACCCCGAGGCACTTACCACACGAAGGAAATCCAGAAGGGGTGCATGCACACGGAGTATCTCGTGCACCACCGCATCGAGGTAAGGTAGACTGTTGGACAGCTGGTCGTAACTTGGGTCCGTTCCAAACGAAAGGATTTCCGCCCTTAATTTGGTTTGCACGTCTGGTTTCTTGGAGAGCTCTATTAACGCCCACTGAACATCCCCAACCGTCGGCAGTGAGTCGTGTATCACCTGATTCGACTAGAATTTCATACCGTCAAACTGACTGATGGGGTAATAAGTCATTAGCCTAACTAAATCGGAGAAAGTACAGACGTACTTGACGTTGTCTCGTAGCCGGCAAGGAGCAAAGTGTTGGCCTAAGGTGAGGGCTCATCAAGATACGATCATATAATATATTACTCCGATTTATACCTGTGCCAGCACCTCTTCACGCGACAACTGGAACTGGTCCTCTTGGCCCTCGGCCCTAACTAGACGAGTTCAGCTCAGTCATCAGCCATCAAGAACACAGCTTGAACACACCAAGGAGACCAAGCGCCGATTTCTCTTCTACCTCCTCCAAGACACCTTCCTCTTTTGCATTCTTTGATTTTGCGATCAACGCGTCCGAAACCTTGGCTATTGTGTCGTTCATCTTCTTGGCAAGCATTGAATATGGGGTCGGTAGTTTCACCAACCACGGGAACAGCTGAGGGAGCAAGATACGGAGCGCCAATGCCTCCCCCCCACTCTTGCTCATCGCGTGAAAGACTTCTGCAACCGAGGTCGTTTTGCCGCTCAGCGTGCCAAAGTCGTGAGAAAGTCCGGCTATGCCAACTGTATCAAGACTAGTGACATAATGTCAGATGCTGCGGTAGTCTTATCAAAGACACTGTCGTACGAAATACAGTTCATCCTGAGATCCGTGACACGTTAGCCAGGCTGTCGAGAAATACTGTGCTGCCTACCAGTTTTGGACCTCGATGACGCTGCTACCGCCATTAGATTCGATCAATTGGTCCCAGACACCTTTAGCCTACGCTCCAACCTGAGGCGCTGAAATTATGCCTGGGGACCGGACACGAACCTTGTATGCAGAATTGTAGAATACCGGGGATAGATTACGAATTGCAGCGTTACTGAACGCGGGGGTCAAGATTTTCCGCAGTCTGTGGTGATTGGGTCATTACAGCATAGGAAGTTGATGCAAACACAGAGGGACTGACCTTCGGTGCTCTTCACCGACGGCAGTCAGTATTCCCTTGCCGACCTAGCAATTCCGATCAGCGCATACATACCGTCTGGTCGATCCTCGCTTACCAATATTTCTGTCGCCATCCTCCCAAAAGGAGTCAGCACGTACGTCCATGGCTCTCTTGCGAAGCAGTGTGCTATGGCCTTGGGATCACAGAGGACGAGTCTTCTTCCACCGAGCACCGAGGGTATCTCATACACCCCGCCGTATTCTTCCGCCCACCTCTCGCACTGTGGTCCGGTGTCATATGAGGAGAAAAGGATCTTGTCGACGCCCCACAGGAACGAGGGGCTGGGTGGGCCACGGAGAGCAGTTGTTTTCCATCGGCGACGGGCGATTCGAGCAATGCCGAGGGCGACGTAAAAGACCCCGATTGCACAGGCGACGTAAGCAAGACGCGCGCCACCGATCGCAGAGAAATTGCGAGTGAGAAATGATTGCAAGACAAGGGAGATTGAGTCGGCCATTCCCGAGGACAGACTCGGACACAACTGGGGTGACAACGACGGTAGATGGGCGGTTGAGAGACCTAGAGGGGACTCAGAGAAGGTGCTTAGTCTGAGGGCACAATTTTAGACGCGAGAAAATCCAACGAATCAAAGGCGCACCGGGAAGGTGTCCTGAGCGGTGGTGATACATGGGGAGAGCTGGCGTATTAATACTGGCTGGTGATCCAAATGCGAAACATTGGACATCAGTCATAAACAGAACTGCGCCCAAGTGCTTACCAGATGCCCGTCGCCCCGAAGAACGTTCCGAACAGTGCACCTGTAGAGCTGTCTAAAACGTAACGTTTTGACGACACCTTTTGCGCAATCTTCAGCAACGATTGGTTCGCCTGCGGCCAAATGAATGGAGTTGCCGACGGATGCTAATAGTGCTATATATGGACTGTGCGCAGAGGTCTGCGCAGACTTTCCCGCAGCTGATCCACGGTGCAACGTTGTGTACGCCCGACTGTCCAGCGTTCCTCGCTTACATCGCTTACCTCTGCTATGGCAGTAATTTCGGCAAGAGTTGGTGCTGCTGTCGAAGTGACTAACTTCGGGGTTAGTTCGCTTCACTTCGGATAAGTGCCGCTTCGAGAGCACCAAATTGGGAACGAAGTCACGTTGTTGAGAGGCCTGTCGAACTACCCAGATGCATCATCACAATCTTTACCCTTATGCCGGAAAACAAACTGTATCTACTGTCTATTGCCCCTGTCCCTTCTTTGGATACATTGCTGGAAGTTTCAGCAAGTTGCAGTGAGCTTGTGGGGGTCACGAGTTGGCCAAGTCCTGTCAAATAAGCGGCCTTCACTGAACTCTGGGTCGCTCATTGAATCCCTTGTGGATGGCGAAAGGCAGATCCCAT
Organism: Boletellus deceptivus; assembly: GCA_038090195.1. Lineage (NCBI taxonomy): Eukaryota > Fungi > Basidiomycota > Agaricomycetes > Boletales > Boletaceae > Boletellus > Boletellus deceptivus. The sequence continues at coordinate 21,938 of JBBPMG010000106.1, forward strand.
GGTAGCAAGATCTCATCACGGATACTACATGGCAGCGAAGGAGTGCGAACGGACTGCCGAAAGGGATTTGGGCGCCCGCGCGACCTGTGGGAGTGTACTGGCGTTCCCAGATATATTTGGTCTCTAACGACCCTCTTTCCCCCCACTTATCCATCCCGCATCGCAACCGTCAGTTCAGCTGGTGGACCACGGCAGTGACCACTGGTCAAGCCTCTCTCTGCGGGAGAGGGCCCTGGCGAAATCCCCTAGTAGGGTGTCGGACTGGTACCCTGTAAGGATCACCCGGCGTTTGCGCACGCCCTATCAAAGCGCATCAGTCATAAAGCCCACCATCGCCGTCCGTCCCCTTTCTCCCCTCTCTCCCCTTCATTCCCTTTTTCACATACTACGAATGACCTCGTATTCTTTTGTTGCATAGATTCCTTTACTTTTCTTTGCGCTGCAGTCGTTTTGTACGCACCTGCTTCCCCTTTAGTTATACCATAAGCTCCTTTGTCGCAGAACGTATTTAGATGCTTGGTGCACCCGTGTAAAGTGGTAGAATCCTCCCTCGAATATCGATCCTCTCCCTACCCTGTCCGTTTTGCTCTCATCCCGTTCCCGATTGCGTGAATCTGCTACCCACTTGACGAGCGACGCCATGTCTGCTTGTGTCCAGTTTTACTCACCGTAACTCTGCCGCTGTCCCCTTCGAACTCGCCTTCCCCGGTCGTTGTCAAAACCCGTTGCCCATCTACAACCCTCACGGGGTAGCGCCAGCCCCTGATGAGGGCTTTTTCAGGTGACGGTCTCAGCTCTTCCATCGGAGTGCGTTTTTTCATCTAGCAGATCAACATACACCGAACGACACAATAAACTCTCTCCTGTGACTGTTGAAGCACTTCAAATCCTCAAGTTCAGCTTCAAGCAGGACCGACCTAATTTCACCCCGGATCGAATTGCAGACGCAGAATGACTAGGTCTTTTCCAGTCCGGTCACTTCATGAGCTTTTCACAAGTTGAGGGAGACAGAGGGATACGAAGAACTTGCGTAGCTAACTGAGAATGAGGATGACTACGAGAGTAGCGGTCCGTTGATACCAAGTCAATAGAGCAATTCGATTGGTGGGCAGTGACGGGACGGTTTCGGTGGCGAGAGGTCCACTTCGCACCACTCTTCGACGGCACGAACTAAGTCGAACTCAGCACGAATTGCCACTTCCATTCGCCTTGAAGCTTGATTCACCGATGTGCGGCAAGAGTGGGACTATGTCACATGCCCCGCCAAAGTCACATGCACAAGTCACGCCTTTAAATCACGTGAGCAGTCACGAGTCATGTGAGTACTCTCCTCGCGCGTCATCAAGGAATTCGATCTCGATGATCAGTACGCGTAACCCGCACGCCAGTGGCACCCCCTCGCCCTCGCGCACTCTGCACATGAACGAGCGTAGGCACGGTGCAGATAACGCCCTTGGCGTGTCTACGCGCGTGCTGTCTTACGCCCCCGTCCTCTTTCCTTTGTCCTTGCTCCCACATTGTTACCATCGCCATTGCCGTCTCGCGGGCCCTGCGCATGAGAAAGCGGGCACACGACACAGAAATTTCCATCTGCATACGTGCGTGTGCTTATTCACTCACTTTCGCACTCCCGTCTCGCCCTTGTCATCTCGCGCGTTCTGCACATGAATGAGCACACCCGCATTGCCACGGAAAGCTGAGCAGACTGGGTAACATAGGCAGGTGCGAGGTGCAAGGAGGATAGCAAGCGTTACAAGGGCGTCACGAGGACATCCATGCAAGCTATCATGACTAGCGGTAGGTGCATATATGCGTTGCTATCAGTCAGTTCTCACGAGAGTATTCGGTGTGTATCCAGGGACTCTGGCAGGTCTTGCAGAGAATGCCATGGCATGCGGATATGTTACTTCAACCCGCAGCCAAAGTTTATCGTCATCGTGGAGGTCCGTTGAACAGTAATCTGTATGTAATTCCCGCTCACACCCAATTCTTGATACAGTCAGGCTGTGGAATATGTATCACGAGCTCTGTACGCCTACGAGCGTGCCTTCCTTGGGGCGTTTAGTCTCACGAGTGGGAAGAATAGACGATCCTTGTTATCCATCGACAGGTCGTGTGAGCTCAGCCGCAGGTCCTCACTCCGTTGAACAAGTGCTTATCCTACCTTTAGAGACTTGCAACGTCGTGGTTGGCCTCGTATGTGGTCCCAATGCATTTCCTCCTCTACAGGGGGTTTTGTCAGCTCCGAGCATCATCACACTCTGGTCCGGCGCTCGTCCTCAATGCAATGGAAACTAGATGTGACGCAATGATCATTCTTGCTGTGCTGGTCATGCAGTTCACGATCCACTTCCAAATTTCACTCTCGAGCAATGTGGGAGATTTCAGACACCCCTGAGGAGGTTTACTCGCTGTGCTCGCGTCGTACCTTGTGACGACAGGTATGGTCAACCTTGCACCACAGCACGATGCCGGCCCATGGGGAACGATCTTGGCCCCTTTGTGAAAATGTGCCGTCAAACCGGTCCTGGATGCCCTAGCCTTATCACTTGATCTCGTGATCTCATTCGCTCGTGACAGACACCGAGGGGCCTGATCCGTGTTGTCTAGTGTGCGATTGGACCGTTCACATTCCTTCCCATTCTCCATGCATCTGGCCCCTATGATGCTGACATTTGCACCCCGGGAATAATATATCTGATTTCGTCGCCTCGTCGTACATCCCTTCCTGGCATCCTTGCCCAGGGAGGGAAATGGTTCTCGCGATGGTCTGACTCTTCTATCTGTCCGCCAGCCTTTCTCAGATGGCCAGATCCCACTCTCAGGCATGAATACTGAGTTGGAACACATTAGGAGCATAGTCGAGGGTTCCCCATTGCGCATGCTGTGAACACTGCTCAGAGTGGGCTCTGCCTCCGGGGTGCATGCCGTCTGAGCGTGTCCGACTTTAGGCTCCTCATGATATTACTGTCCTCGCTAGTCGTATATAGCAAGGTTGACAAGGCCCTTAGCAAGTCGAATGACCACTGGCGCAGCTACTCGCGAACTCGGGAGATGCAAGTATCCTTGCTGGTACGGACAAAAAGATCGGGCGTGGCTTCCAAAAGCTGTCTTCCCGCAGACGTCGTTGTGTCTCGTAAGCGTGGGTTGGGCATCCATTAGGTGAGCGAACGGAAAAATCCACTGGAGAAAGTGCATCCGAGTCGCTCCTACCTCCGACCGGAGCTGCCCCCGTCGTGTTCTCTCTTGCCCAGACGATCCTTGCACGAGCCGACCCCCTGAACCCTCAAAGTCTTACTGACAACCAGACTGCCTTGGGGACTCGTTGCTCGATGGCAAGGGTGCCATCTTACTATCAGGCCTCAGGGACCTGGGGCAAGGGAAGAGCAATTCGGACTGACGATTCCGTGGGCTGCGATCAGTCCTGATAATATCTGAGCCGTATCCTTCCTTGCTCTACATGTCCGCCATGTTGCACAACTTGCGGAGATGTCCGCATAAGACAGCAAAACCATGCACCAGCACTAAAGCCGAGATCAGAGTGTTTCCCAATCGTCCATGCGCATCGAGATGCGCAGAACAATGACTGCGATGTCATCAATAATAAGTTCTATGTATACAACAGGCAGTTGCATTCCAATCTATGCTGAGCTACAAGGAGTTGATCTCATTCCATGATTACAGCCATCCTGAGCGCGTTCATATCCAGCAAAAGGTAGAGGAATGCTACCGACACACCATATTTTCTCCATGTGGGAAGATTACAAACCTTGGATTCTGCGATGACGATCATCTTCCTCTTTGATGTTTCCCGTCTATCCGAGCAAGGTAATCTGACTTTGAGTACATGGAACACGCGCGGGTGGACCGTATACAAGAATACCATGCCTCGCAGCTGGTCTGATTTCACACCCTGCTTGTCTGACCACACGCTGATCCCCGTTTACGACTCCCATAGCGCCAGTGGGCGCACAGGCCCACTACGATCGAGACAGGGCGTGCACAGTATAATCGACGTGCTAGGGACCCACGTTGTCCTCGTTGGCCGTCCGATTGCGCTACCTCTTCGGTGATGCAGCCGGATAATCCCTGAAAGTTGAGTACGCCGGGACTAAAGCCGAGATCACCGTATTTTCCAATCGTCCGAGCACGTCATCAATGATATGTTCTACGTATACAGATAGATACCAATACCTTTGTCCACGAGTAACCAAGTACGCTCGATACTACCTGCCCGAAATTCGAGGCGGAACATCCCTTGACAACTTGATTCATTCTTTTCTTCGATAGCCCCGCCCCATGGCTTGGAGGGTATTCCCAGTCGTCACGCGAGCCTGATGCGAGGGGATGTCAAATCGGCGAGGAGGCGCTGACTCTCAAGGCGAGAAATAACAGGCAGCCCAGTGTAGGAACTTCATGGTGGCCGAGCCCAATGGCGAATGGCGAATGGCAAATTGTTGGACCCATGGAGGGTCGGATTCGGTGAACGCTCTGTAAGGAATTCGTATTCGCGTGGTCGATACAAAAGCACGAGGAGCGCTAGGCTATATCAAGAAAGAGCGGCGTGTACGTGCACAGACCCACAGACCAGTGTATCTGCAGATACCTTTGACCGATGTCCGTGACGTCGGGTGCAACGAGTGGTGGGTCGTGGTCGAATGATCCCGTAGCGAGGGTGCTGACCATGTCAATTGGACAAGCACGTCCGCTACTCATCGAAGTCAGGGCTGGTTCTGACATTGATGCAGTGGCGTTTGCAGCGAATGGCGAGCACCTCGTCAGTAGCGGCTTCGATGTTTGTGTGTGGCGAGTGCGAGACGGCGAGCGAGTTGCGACAATGAACGCGGGTTCATGGGTCGTGTGTCTCACCGTCTCAAGGGACGGCAAGTGGATCGCAGCGGGGACCTACAAAGGCAAAGTGTTTGTCTGGGACGCAAACACGCACCAGCGAGCCTTCGAGCACACGGACCGCACCAGTCCAGATCTCGCAGGGAGTCAGGGCCAAGTCTGGGCAGTCGATTTCTCGCCCGACTCGGCTTGCTTCGTCGCATCGTACCAGAATACAGCCGCCATCTGGGACGTCGCCACTCATCAACTGGTACGAATACTGGACCACAGAGAAGGACTGGTAGTCGCAGCAAAGTACTCGCCGCAGGGCGACCACATCGCAACAGCCACCGCTTGGGAATCTGTTCGAGTCTGGGACAGCGGCAATGGCAACTTACTCGTCGATGTCAAAGTAAATGTAAAGTCACTGTTCGCCACCGGTCTACCTTGGTTCAACCACCACCTCCTCATCGTATCTGAGGACAAAATACAGCAGGTCCATCCATCCACCAGGGTAGTAGTTGCAGAATGGCCAATCCCTCATACTGGCCATACTTCGTGTCTTGCTGTGCCATAACATGGGAAGCTCATCTTATGCTCGGGAATGGATGGTATCATGTTCCAGAGCCTAGCTGCGATGCGGTTCCAACCTCGTCTCGTGCATGAACATTATAGCGACACTGGTAGTCGGATCATTTTCTCCTCAGATGACCGGATTCTCGCCTCTGCTACCAGGGATGGAAGAATTACCATTCAGCACATATCTCTCATCACGGTATGTGTCATCGATTGTTCAATTGTGAGTGGATCTGAAAGAACGCTGCCTTTAAATTTTCCTTCCACTTTTTCTTATACAGGATCGAGTCCCCCTGTCTCACTTACACCCCACATTCCAGGATCCAGACATCCATATTGAAAGGGCTGCCTTCGAGTCGTGGAAAAGCGGCCGACTCGAGGATGCGGAAGATCTACTGACTGCAGCTATCCCGAGTTCCGATTTCACGGTTCATCATGTACTCGCAAGTCGGGCACTTGTCCGAGTACGTCTACGACAGTGGGATGCAGCCGTCGTCGATGCCGAACATGTACTTACTGTTTTGTTCTCATGCCCATTATGGACACTAACACACTCTTTGCATTCAGTCCATCAAGAATGAACCGTCCGTCATCGGCTACATTGCAAAATTTGTAGCCCTTGTTGGCAATGGGAGAACACAAGAGGGACATCGGGTGTGTGATATTGCGTTCGATCACTTCCATTCAACGCATGTTACCATGCTCCTTCTCATCAAGGTATGTATTCCCACAATAGAAATAAAACTTCTCAACCCATGTTTTGCTAAGGCCGTCGTTGTATTCATAGCTGGAGAGCACGAGGATGGCATGTCACGCCTAGATGACCTTATTGCTACCGTGTCATTCAACTCTACGTTCCATGTGGTCAAGGTACGTTCATGATGGCCGAATGCAGGCAGCGTTACATCTGAGATTCCGGGTAGGCATATATGTGCTTTCTCCTCGGGAAGTCGCATATGGGGAAGGGCAACCACGAGCATGCGATACAGTGGCTCGACCAAGCACGAATCCAAATGGACAACCGCGCAAGTCGACCACCATTGGTAGTCTCGTTGGTAATATCTCTCATACTATCTCGCCCCCGGCCGACAACGGACCAACATAAATGACAGATTACGGGGTGGAATTTTGACGATCTTGCGATCACAGTTGAACAATGTCGTTGTGGGGCACTCCATGCAACAGGCCGTACACAGGAAGCAGCCGACTCTCTCCTACGCTTGATAAATGGGAAGGCTAATATGACACGAGCAATGGTCACACGAGTTGTGGGTGAGCCGTTGTTCCACCCATTCCCCTGTCATTTTTCTACATTCCCTCCCAGAATTCATTGAAAGATGTCCTTCTGCGCTGGAAAATAGTAGCAGCACAAACCAGGATGTCGCCCGCCGCACCAACACACCACTTCTTCGGGGGAGCCTCCACCTATCGTCATCTCTGGCACTGTTAAAGGAGTGGGTAAAGCTAAAATTGACAACCGGCTCGTGGGAGGATGCATTGCGTGATTCCATGAATGAGTGCTGTTCTCCTTTCGTAACTCCGTGACTCTAGTGGGCTGGAGTTCATGCATGCCAGGATCGAAACGTATAGGGAAATCTGCGAGCGACTGGAAGATGTCGACAGCGTTGTGGACGCAGGTTTGTGTTTCTACCAAATGAGCCACGAATTAGCCTACGAGGGCGAACATGGCCGAGCAAATTGGATTGTTGGTGGGTAATGCTATACGTCATTCAGGCAACTCCACGTAACAGCTCTTTATCGGACTTCCGGCTTCGGTGCTGTAGTAAGCTAGAGGTAACTGGCGACATCGCAATGAGCACCTGCGATTATTCCAAGGCTATACACCACTATACCGTTGCCCTGTCGCTGAATCCTCCCTCTTCGCACGATCTGTTTGCTAACCAAAGCAAGGCTTATGCAAGGGAGGGAAGGTGGGTGGATGCACTGGATGATGCAGATGAGGTAGTTTTTTTTTACTGGTTTAGTCTGGTTCCACTAACGAGGACTCGCTAGACAATTAGGCTTGATCCATCGTCCCCATTAGGTTATGAACGGAAACATGCAGCATTATGGGGCGCAGGACGTTATGACGACGCATCACAGGCATTCGGAACAATGCTGTTGAAGATGTCGCAATCATCTGACCCGGAGATTCGAGGTGAGAGTAGTGACCATGTTGACATTCATCTATTAATCTTCATCTGCAGAGCTGTCCCGCCAATATGTCAGGCCAGAACAAACTCGAACAGCAACTCGTGCAGCCATTGAAAAGAGCATTCAAGAAACACCATTAGTGCTTATCAATACAGCCTCTGGTCGTCTCTCCGATAAATCCGATCGAGTGGCCGCCTTTGAATCCTTGCCAGCTTTTGCAGAACTGGTCACGTCCATGTCAACATATGTTGATCATACTCGCATCGAGAAAGAGGTAGCGGAGTACTACCGATATGCAACGTTTTCACACAAGTGGGAAGATAATGAACCTCTGTACGAAACAGTAATGAGAATCCAAGTATACGCTCTCAAGGAATCTCCCACTCACAAGAAGCTGAAGATGTTCTGCAAGATCGTATGGGAGGCAGGAATTCATTGGGCATGGAGCGACACATGCTGTATCAATCGAGGCGATCACATTGTCCTTCAAGAGGCGCTGGTCAGCATGTTCAGGTGGTACCAGGGGTCTGCGATGACGATCATCTTCCTCTTTGATGTTCCCAGTCAATCCGAGAAAGGGTCCCTGACTCGGAGTATATGGAACAAGCGAGGGTGGACACTACAGGAATATCACGCCTCGAGGGTGGTCCAGTTTTACACTCGGGACTGGACGCCATACGTGAGTTTGGACAGATTCAACTACAAGGAATCGCCTGAAATCATTTCGGAGATGGAGGAGGCAACAGGAGTCTCAGCGAAAGCCTCGGTGGCACTCCATCCTGGATTGGGTCACATTCGAGAGAAACTCCGGTTGGCATCCACGCGGAAGACCACTAGGGTGGAGGATGCAGCATACTCGCTGCTCGGCATATTCTCGATATCCCTGCCGGTCGTATATGGTGAGGTTGACAAGGCGCTTGGACGACTGCTGGCACAGCTACTCGGGAGCTCCGGAGATGCGAGTATCCTCGCATGGACGGGGAAATTGGGCACATACAACAGCTGTCTTCCCGCGGACATTGTTGTGTTTAGCCAGCTTCCAACATCGCACATCCCACCCGGCATCGTGGATTCTAGCATGGAAACGGCTGAGGTCAGACTAGATGGGCCTTCACCAAATTTCCATATCAAAATTATATGACCAAGTGGATGCGCTCCCTGTTGCATCATTCGCAGGGCAGCGGATGAGGCTTCCGTGCCTCACTTTCAAACTAGGTCGTGTATCCACTCCTCGGATCGGACCCGAGCGAGTTTTTCGGGCACAAACAATCGCGCTTGGCACTGTGGAGGTCCGAACACGGGAAGATCTCTCTCGATTTGATTCTCTATGCCTCGTTTACCCTTGGATTGACTTTCTCCTCGGTCGACAGCCCATCGGGGACACTGTAGAAACAATCCCTGGAGAAGATGATACAGATTATCAGTCTTCTGTACTAACCGAGCTGTTACCGTTTTCTAGTGTTTCTCGTGCTTCGTCGACATCTGTAAAAACGCGGACAGCACCCCCCGTCGAGCATCTTGAACATCCGTTCGGGGGACGAACGAACAGGCTCTCAGGAGAGACTGCATCGCTGCTGCCTCCTTCGACGGTGTCCCCCACTGAGAAGGAGAGTCGGGTTCTTCAGTTCCTCGCCAGACTGAGACAACCGTTTGGGGCGCTCTTACCGACACAGACCCGACATCGCATGGTGGAATACAGGGGATTGCTGCGGACAGTCCGATTACTGTTCAGGTGGAGGAGATTACACCGGTGGTATTGGACCGGCTGATGCAGTCTGTGAGGATACTGGACGTGCTCTGACGGCTCCACAAAGGTCGGAATCCTGTAATCATTCCGAGCTCTTCTTGTCACATTTGGTCGTAAAATGTCTGTTGTCGATATACGTGCCTTGTGTCCAACACGACTTCGCGTGTCACTTTTTCGGCAAACCATCCTTCAGCAGTCCTCCCTTTGGCTCAAGGGACTGCATTGACATAATGCTCACCATTTACCAAGCGGAATCAACGGCACGATATGGGCACAATGCGCATAAACATTTCAGGAACGAACGCTATCTAGTAAGGCATTGATATTTTCAGAGCAACAAGTCCATTGAAGCTGTCGTGTGGTATCACTCTCGGAGGAGCGAGCACTGGAGAAGGTGTTAGAGAGGGTGATTGGCTTCACAAGCCATTTCCACGATATGGGCGAGCCGCTGTCTCTCTGTCCTGGAATCACTGTGGCCATTTGAGTGCTGTAGGCTCCATGATGCCTTACTTTCTACCCATGAGGGCAACACTTGACGTATCAAAGAGATGTATGGAATCCATTTAACAGCATCATGGAGCCTTTTAAATGGATAGACTCTTCTGGGGCCTTCCTGGATCACTTTTTCCGTACGCGTTGACGTGGGAGCTGGCTGGCCGTTCTTCGCAGAACTACATTGAAGTCCCAAGTTCTGCAAGCAATGGCTCAAAGGAGATAGTCCCTATTCTTTCCTGGGGTTGGACTGCTTGGCTAGGGAAATTGGACCCGGTTACTCATATTTCTAATCTCATTGAGAATAAAGATGTGCATCCATTGATCCAGTTCAACATCGTAGACAGCCAACGTCAGTCAGTCAAGGCTGAAGAGCGGGCATGCCCCGGGCCGACTTACTCAGACGACAATTTGTCTTCGTGCTGTACCGCACGGCGGCCAATCTCATCCACTTGAACCCCTTTCACCGCAATCACGATCACCCCTTCGAATTGGCCAGTCACGCTTTTTTGGATTAGCCATGGGACTGCCGAGGTCGCTGTGGGAGCGGTTAAAATCATTTATGACCTTCTCTCTCCTCTCGATTTTCTGCAGAACCCGTATGAGAGCTCGGCGAACAATACAGTGCATCAGTACTCACCGCGGCCGGTCAGCCACTTTTCCACTTTTCCAACTCTTTCTTAGAGGTAGAAATCGCGCCCGCGAGGTGGTTTGCGTTGAAGTCATGATCTCAGCAATCCGTGAAGTCAGAAGAAAATTCGGCATCTTGAACGGCGACAACTGGAAAATGCATCCCCGAACGGATCTAAGCAAGCCTTGCCCTCAATAGCAAGTGTGGGAGATAGAAGTGAGGGTGTCCCGGAGCGCAGGTCCTGAGTTCCCACTCCTCTTGGGTGCGAAAAGACGTTCGTGCCATGTCACCTGTGGAAAACGAATGTGCGGAAACACTGTAACTCACCACGATGGCGCGGTCATATCTGTTCTAGAGTCCCGTCCCGGAATCAGACGGGAACGGCGATTCATTACATTGCAGGAACAAACATCGATGTCTGTGCGGTTCTGGGGCGTCGGCCCCCAGCAACACCACGCGCGACCCGATCACGGAGGCAACAAGGCTGCGTCGGTCCAAGACCACGTCGCGCGACGACATGCGGTCCGCGTGCTCGTGGACCCGCGAATGCGGTGCTGGGCCGGTCATGATCACAAGTGGCCAGTTGCCCCGACGACAGTGCGCACGGCTGCGACGGGCTTACCAGCGGCGTGCGAAGCAAGGCACCGGAAGTCTGGGAGACCTCTCAAGCTGCGAGACCTGCGCCCCAGCGCCCGTTGGAGGCGAGGTCCGGCGACGGGGATCGGGATCGGGATACCGTATCCCGTGACGGCGGTGCGTTGGTTCTGCGCCGGTATCGAGATGGATCCCGTGCGCGCACTGGCAATGACCTCAAGTCGGACAAGCGGCGGATCGGTGACAAGCCAATACTCTGGCTCGTAAAGAACACGAACGGTCTCGAACACGGTCACCGGGCTGTTGGCAGTACGTCCTCGAAGCTGTTCGGGCTAGGCGGAGAGCCAGCTGTCCATGACCGTCGTTGCTTGAAGTTGTAACGAAAAGCTTGACTTGTTTGTTTGCTTGTTTGCCGCTCAGAAAGACACGGAACTATGTACCACATTCAAGTGGTCGCGGCAAAACGATGTTCGCAAAAGGCGGTCGCGTCGCGAATGACGCTCGTTCCAGATTCCGTTCTGGTCGGTAACAACAATAGCCATTTTTTCGTCGACATTTTCCCAAGTGACGCCTGTTTTTAACACACCCTCGTGTTCTCAGGCGCGACATCTTCTGCATCCTCCTCGATCTTGAACGCGCCGCCAGTGACTGGGTCAGCCACCCGCGTCAACCCCTGGTTCTGTCAGTTTTCGACTTCGTACGTCCCGTCGGTCACAATCGCCGATGCCAAGATAAACACAGCTATGTACGGTGCCAGCTCGCATGCCTTGTCACCCAATCTCACCTTGGACAGGAAGTCATGAGGCCAGCTCGATGTGCCCTCGCTACCCGTAGGCCTTGGGACGACATTGTTGTGTCTCGCTTTCAAACCCGGATGCACACCCACTTGTCAGGACAGGCCTGTTTTTTTCTCTTTCTTTCACGCTTCGTTCACCGTTGACCTGACCAAACTCCCTGTCGAGGGCACGCTAGCGATTGTACTCGCGAATCCCATTTTGCTGGGCAAGTTGCCGTCCCGCAACACAAGTGGCGCAGTTCCTTGGGCGGCCATTTGGCACACTCCCCCCACGCGTCCGTCCGAGGCATTGCGCCACTCGTACCCTCTTCTGCACTCCTTTCCGTAAACGCACGCTCCAACGTCGAAGGGTCGTTGTGAGGACATGGTCCAGATAGCGGTGATCTCGCCGATGATATCGGACAAACCGGGCGCGCCCTGGGCGTGCTTCGATAGTCTCACTCGATCTATCCCCACCGCGCCCTCCCATGGCGCCTCGTGGTGATCTCGCTGTTCGTGGACTAGGCGATGGCGATGTGTCCGGTAGTGAGTTGGCGCGTTTCCTTGTGACGTCCTTGTGATCTATCATTGCAAAACGGTGCTTTGTCCCGATTCACCGGTACCCTGGTCGTGTCGCCCACACCATCGACTTGGACTCGTTCATCCACACAGGCCAATGTGTTCGCGCACCGCTCCGTGATCGAGAAAACGATGCTATGCGCGTCCTTCCTTTTTTTCCCGTTGAATCCATTGAATACTGTATAGCGATTCGATAAACTGCGGAAACCTACCGACTGTCCCGTCGACATTGTGTGCGCAATCGCCTCGATTCTTACCTCAGATGCTCGGTAGACCGGTCTGGCACGTACGGAGGGTCATTGTTAATTGGAACCACCAGAAGACGATGCGGATATTTGGGACATAAGGTTCAGTCCCGATCCCCCAGTCTCCAAGGGTAGAGATAAAACTCGGTTGTTGGTGATGTCAGGGCCCCTTTTTTAGGCTCGCGAGGAAGGGAGATTAAGCGGTCGTAGAAGTCCCGCGTCTGCTGTCCAACCAGGGGAGGGGAGAAAAAAAGGGGGGAAGAGCGACGGGGGAGGAGAAAGACAGAAACAGGGATCATCCATCGCTTGGTGTGGGGCGACGGGTGTTGTTCGGGAGAGGTGAACGGAACGCAAGGTACGTGAAGCGTGAACTGAGTCGTCAATCAGTGACTCGCCAGGTCGCCCAGTGAGCGTATCGAGTCGAGTCGTTGAGTACGGTCCCGGAGGGTGCACAGGTGCGAGTGGATCTCTCGCTAGTACGAGTACGAAGTGGGTGGGACTGAGACGTCGCGTGTTGGGGGTGCGCCCCCGGCAGCCCAGGAACAGGAACGCCAAAAATTATATTGACCCTTCCCTCCTGCCCCTTTCTCCACTGGTCCTCCGCTGCCAAGATTCCCCTTTTTGCTCACAACGGTTTTGATGGACCTTTTCTTTTTCTCGCTGTGGGACGTCGCAGTCTTGACTTGGCTATGATTTAGTGGTTTCTGGCTATAAGCTGGGACGCGTCCGAGTACGTTACCGTGATGAAAATCCTTACACATGTACTCTTCCATTCTTTTGACTCGCCCTTTTCTAGACTGCCATCAAAAGAACGGCACCTTCTAACGAAATCCCGTACCGGTTTCCGGGATGAGATATCGATCATTCTAGACGATATTGCGTGGATGAACAGTTTCCTACGAACCGGCGGTATTATAGTGGGCCCGATGAATGCTTTCTTTCCCTGGGTTCCCTGGAGTCCCTAGCAAGTCGCCTGCGTTCGTACGCGGTTCTTGTGCACCACCAGAAAAATTTTGATGCGACTTGGTCACGAACGATGACATGCCTATTACTAACTCTTGCTTTCAGCGGTATTCTCAGGGTGTGGTATCATAAGCACGTAGGGCAAGAACAAGACGACATGTGGGCAATTAGACCCAAAAGTCGCATAGATGCTATCATTGGGGAGTAACTTAACCGACGGTACCGTGTCACCCCCTGATCACGGGGAACGGCCGCTGATGCGGACCCTTGGATGGCGGAGTGGATGCATGCTGAATTTCCCCGTCGACGTAACCTTGGTCCAGGGTTTGAAAATAAAATAAAATAAAGACAAACATGAGACGACGAGTGGCGTATCAAGGTGCGAAATGAAACGTCTCTAGCAGGTGCGTCGTAAACGTCCCGTCCGTTTCTGGCAGACGAGACCACTGGTTCTGGAACGCAGGGTAGCCTAAATTATTGATCGGCCAAGGGAAATAACCTCATCGCCCCCCTTGGCGAGACAGAGGAGGGCCAGGGGATATCTCGGGGGTCGTCGGATCGAACAAGTAACGGTATCAACGGGGGCGAGCAAGGTGGGCGTGCAGCCGCTTTTTCAAACGCGAAAACGGGTGTGCAGGCATATGCCGAGCTGGCCACGATCTGCGGCGTGGGTCGTTGGCTGTGGATAATGCGGCCATCGTATGTTTGTGGGCCCCGATGCGGCTTCCCACGCGAAGCTGGGTGCTCGCTGACTTGTTCCCAGCAGTGCTAAATCCGAGGTCTTCTTCGCCTGCGAGGTGTGAGTCGCGACGCTTCCTGGCGTGCTTCGTGGCGGGCTGCGCGAGGAAGGCTGACCGTGACGAGTCACGGCTGCACCCGAAGGCGTTTCATGGTCACGGTGGCACCGCGGCACGTGCCTTCCATTCGGACGCGATCTGCGCGATCTTGCCGGCGACGATGGGTTTCAGGGCTGGCGCGATGGGACTTTGACAGATGCGGATCTGCGACGAGTGTCTCATGTAAGCGGCGGATGAAAGCTTTCCAATGACGGAATCGGGCTCGCCTTTCCCGGCCACGCTGCCACGCGGCTCGCGCCTTATATGACCCCGCACGCGCACTGGTCGCCCGTCCCCCTCCGCCTCGCCATGGGTGCCTTTGACAACACGTATGTCCCCCCGCCGCCCCGCCCCGCCCGCGCTCACCCCCCCAGCTTCGGCGCGCTCCTCATCGGCGTCATCCTCTCCGCCACGTGAGTCCGTCGCCCTCCCGCTGATCGCGCTCACCCCCGCGCAGTCTCTACGGAGGTCTGTCCCACGCCATCTCGCGTCCTGCCCCCTCCAACCACACGTCTAGTCACCTGCATACAGACCTGGTACTACTATGGCCGCTATCCCTCCGACCCGTGGCACATAAAGCTTCTGGTCCGTCATCCCCCTCCCGATCGCCTCCGCCCCAACCTTGCGTTACAGGTCGCCGTCGCCTTTCTGTCCGAGACCTGCCACCAAGCACTGATCAGCCACACCGGTCAGCCTCATCGACCCGCCATTACATAAACACTCATCCCTCCCTAGCCTACACCTATCTCGTCACCGACATCGGGTTCCCTGCCGGGCTGGGCGAGATCGTCTGGTGAGTGACTTGTTGTCCCGTGCGTGCTTGCGCTCACTCCGCTCCAGGAGTCTCATCGTACGTCCTCCCTCTCCGCCCATTCCCACTCACCCACCCTGCAACCACCCAGGTCGAGGTCATCTTCAATGTACGGCACGCGCCGCTTTCCTGCGCCGCCCGTTGCTCACCAGGCCCCTAGGGAATCACCGCGCTTCTCGTCCAGTGCTTCCTGACAATGCGCGTCTACAAGCGTACGTTGCCGTTCTCACAGGCGGATTCCCACCACTGACCACCAAGCACAGTCAGCAATAAGAGCTGGCTTGCCACTGGTTCCGTGGTAAGCCGGCCGGCTCATCACGCGCAACGCCTTCTCATCCTTCTTCTAGTTGATATTCGTCATTGGTGAATTCGGTGAGTCGCACGCACCCCAAGTCGAGGCCGCGCACTAAGTCCGCTTTGCCTCCAGTTTTGGTTCTAGGTAGGTCTAGATGCTCTTGTGGACGCGTGCTCGGAGTTGACGGCGGTGGCGCCGGCTAGTCTACACCTCCAAGGCGTACGTTTCGGTTTCATGTGCTGCGTCGTCCGAGGTCTGACCGTGCGCGTTCAGCATATACTTTCAAACGTTTGTACAACTGGCCACGCTCAAGGTGGGTACCAGATCGCGCCCCTCGACAGCCGCCTGAAAACATGTCCAGGCACTCTCCATGTCCGTCAATGCGGTCGCCGCAGCAGGAGACGTTCTTATCGCCATATACCTCTGCTCCATGTTGCAGAGATCGCGCACTGGCTTCCGGAGGTGCGAATTGCTATGCACACCAGTCTCGCTGTTGTTCTAAACATCCCGACAGATCCGACACCATGATCAACAAGTTGGTGAGTGTGCACACGATGACGATGTTATTTTAGATGAGAGACGGTCCTATTCTAGATCGTGTTCAGCATTAACACCGGTCTTTTGACCAGGTGAGTTTCATCACATCTGATGCCGCGGAGATGCGGTTGCTGACAGCCGAGACAGCATCTGTGCCGTCGCTTCATTAGTATCCGTGGGCATTATCGCACGACCCGCGGGAACACCCGCTGACCATCGTGACAGATTTCCGCGTGGCCAAGCACGTTCATCTATATTGCATTTTACTTTTCCATCGGCAGACGTGCGTTCATTCCCCGATTCCATTTTGTCATACTGACGCCTTGCTCAGTATACTGCAATTCGCTTCTTGCCACCCTGAATGCGCGTAAAGCACTGCGGAACGGCGAGTCCCGCAGTGATGAAATGTCGCTTTCTCTTCAAGGTGTGCAGCAAAAGACGACGCAGAGCATGACGGCAACGACACCCAAGGTAAGCGTCCTGGGAGCGATCGTAGCCTTGTCTCATCCTGTCGCAGCGCGCGCCAAACAACATTTCTATCAAGATTGATACCACCCAAGAATACGTTCGGGACGAGGTGAGCAACGTGTGTGGTCATGTGTTCTGCTCGGCTCATGCGGTGGTCAGCAGTACTCTGCGTCGACGGGCGATCTGAAGACGGCCGAGGTTGTCTAAGCGTGCTTACAGGATTATGGGGGGGGGGAGGTGAACAATTAGAATGTAACCCAAAAGGTGTTTATTCGGTCTCCTTTACTTGAGCGCTCTTTCCTTGACACCATTCGTTTGTGTATACTTTTTTTGCTTTCCCGTTCTTTCTTCTTGGTCAGTAATGACCTGTAGCATACCTTTGGGTGGCTGGACTAGACTGATTCGGGGTAAAATCTGTGATCTATCTCACATGAAACAAGCAAATTATGCGCTGATAATGAGGCAAACCTCGAAGTGAAACCTGTGCGGTGGTGGATCGTTGACAGCAACACGTCACACTACTAGGTCACCGTTCAAAGAAGACTGCAGGCACGTAGCCTAAAACCTTGTGAGACCCGCGATCGAACGAGAGGGGTCGAAAAAAAAAAGAAGGGTCGCGGCTATATGTCACTACTGTATTACTTATTCTTCTGATTAGAGACATCGGTCTTGTGCCTGTGGTGGTGTACACGCGTTGTCTGTTCCCACCTCTCCCACACCGGACCGAGATGCGTTTTTTTTTTTGGCTCCGCTACGCGCGTGGGCAAATGATTCATGATTAATGAAGGATGGCATAAGGACATTTATGGGCGGCGATGGAGAGTGAGTGGGGACATGACGTTTGGGCTGTGAATCGCGACGTCCAGGAAGGAGGGGGGGGAAAGGATGGTGATGCCCGGCCAAACGTCGGGAGCGAAAAGACTGTGAGGAAGGAGGAGCCAAGAGGGGCAAAAAAAAAGAAAAAGGACGGGGGGCATCACGGTCCGAATTGCCCCTTCCAATAATTGTCACATGCGTGCGGCTGCGGCCGTTTCCGAGCGACTCCCCGTTTCCCGTTTAGAAAAATGTCGTCAGGTGTCCTTTTTCTTGGCGTCTATACATAGACACGTGATCCGTAGATGGGGACGTCGACATCGACATCGACTTTTGTGATGCGTGGCCTGTGGGGACGCGGACGTTCTGTGATCGATGGCTCGGACGGATCATTAGGTATGGGACGTTGCAGTGCAATCACCGGACGTCAAATGCAGACTCGGAAAGCGATCGCATGTATATGATGATGATCAGTGATCATGGATACGCATTTGTTGACGCAGCACATATGTGTGGGACGCATGTAGTGAGTCAAATCGCCTCGTCTCCACAGACACCTATGAGACAAGCTGGGCAAGTCTTGAGCATGTGCAGCGAGACTCACGGTAATGCAGGAGGTCCGTGTCTGCCTCACTTTATTTCATCGCTCTGGATGTGGTATGGTTCGAGCGTAAAAAGGGTGACCCGAAGACGGGTGTACGTGTGCGGGTAAGTCGTACACCCTCGCACCGGTACGGGTCGATTCGTATCGCAATCCACGGCATACCGTGATAAGTTATCCATGACTAGCGCGGGCCATTCATTCAGTGACTGCCTGTTCAAGAGAAGTGGCAAACTTTGAATTTGCGTTCAAGGGACGGGAACGACGAGGGTCGCGTCTTCACCAGTGGCACCGCGATCACGCGACAGGCAGGAAACCGGGTGGAAGGATGATAACCCGGAACGCGAGTCGCGTCATCGCCCTGGAACCAAAGAAGGTTTCGTTCTGAAACGTAGGGGTCCCGAGGGAGGGGAGAGAGAGGGAAAGTAAAAAAAAAAAAAGGGGGGACGAGGAGTCCACAACTGGCACCCATGCCCGATCGCGAACGCGTTTCACGTCCAAGCTGTCAACCGTGGCGCCAAAATTGGGTCCGGATGGGACGGGCGGCGGAAGAGAACGCGCGCACGCGCGCGTAGATAAGGATTCTCTTCTTCTCGCCCCTCTCCGGCGGGGTTTTACCCGTGCGCATCATGGATCGGAACGTGTCTGGACGGACAGCCTCGACCGGTGCTTTGGGCTGATGGATCTAGGACTCGAGGCGTCTGTCTCGCTCACGCTGGACACGGCTCTATCCAGCTGGTCGTTTCAGCTGGTTCCTCGTGTTCACGGACACAACAGCCCCGGACGAGTTCGTCATCGTTCATTTGAAAATGAGCAACTCTGAAACTCGGGGGGACAGGGTCACTTGATCGGTCTAGGGTCGTCAAACTACCTCCCGTGCTATAGGACGACGCTTGTGCGCAAGTTGTTTGTTTGACACGGTGCAGACAGCTCTTGAAACTAGCCAGTTGCTGTCTTTCTTGTGGGGGGGTCGATGTCCAGGTAATGTCCGGGTCGACGTCGAGCCTCGGAAGCACGGAGCGGAGGCTAAACGCGCAGTGACGCCGAGTCACGTGCCTCTTTCCAAATCGATCCATCCACTGACAATGACATGTCTGACAGTTTTTCTCTTAAAGCCTAGGAGTTTAACATGCTAATAATAACCATCGTATCCTGACTCGCAGCCGTGCTCGAGTATCTTGCAGTTGCCATACGCTATCTCTCCGTGGTGAAACTTTCTTAAAGCCTAGGAGTTCAACATGCTAATAATCATCATCGTATCCTTACTCCAGTATCTTGCAGTTGCCAAACGCTATCTCCGTGGTGAAACTCGACTTCTGCAGCCCTGGATCTCGTTCAATCTGGCGCGCATCTTCGACAAGCGCTGCTGAGAGGAGACGGAGCTGATCTAGGATACGAAGTGGCGCATCGTGTTCGCCGACGAGGTTGTCAGAATCCCGAAGCTTCTTCCATCTCCACCGGAACCGTCTACTCGTGCGCCGGCGGGTTCCAACCGTATCCGCAAGCGAAGGAGGAGCTGTGCGTCCTCTGCGTGTGAGGTGGTCCCGAACGCTCCGGGATTGGCCTCGCGGCGCCGCCCTCGGTCTCCATGTGGTGTTCTGATGGCACCTCTGTAGCCGTTCCTAGCGGCACGCAATCCAGACGCTTGTGGCCCTTGTCTGCAGCAGCATGGATCGAACTACCGAGGGAGCTTGTTTTTCGAGGAAGCGGGGCAGGCTGTGGCGAAGCACATGACGCCTCGGAGGAGCGCGGAATTGGGCGCCACCACGGACAGCTGTCGTAATTTTTTCGCTCTTCTTCGAGGCAATCGCGCGTTCGTAAGATGCTATCAGAACGGTCGCGTAACCACGACAGCGGACCCGTGGCGTGTGGCCGTCGAGCACCGAAGTGGCGTGTCCGTCCCGGATTCCGAGGACGAGGGGGAGCTCGGGTTCGGGCACATGCCACCCTGCGACCATTCGTTCATTAACTATTCGGCTGCGGCGTCCGCTTCGCATCGGACGTGTGTCTTTTCTTCTCTTGTTTTTTTTCATG
Organism: Boletellus deceptivus; assembly: GCA_038090195.1. NCBI lineage: Eukaryota > Fungi > Basidiomycota > Agaricomycetes > Boletales > Boletaceae > Boletellus > Boletellus deceptivus. Next base: position 41,916 of record JBBPMG010000106.1, read on the forward strand.
ACAGTCTTGGGAGGTGCGTATCAGATGGACAGCGTCAGGTCCAGTCCTCGGTGCATGTGCATGCTCGACTTGCACGAGTCGCGTGTGGATGGAGGCGCTGCCAGCGCTAGCCGGATGTGTTCGCCGCTGCCATCGTGTAACGGCCGAAGGGCGGGAGTGTGCGACGACTGGACGGAGCCTGACCATCGCCAATTTGGGTGTTGGTTGTTTGGCAAGGACTTTGGATCCAAACAACCGCCTTTTGAGCCCACGCGTGCGACAAGTCGATGCCTCCCAATAAAAAAACCAAGCTTGGCTCTCAAAGCTCTGATCGACTTGCGTTCACAAATGGACATGAAATAAAGCAAGCCCTCCATGCCACGCAGGATCCAAGCGCCCTTTCCAAAGGTCTGTGTGGTTTAGGACCATGGACCCCGTTTCTCAGCCGCTCGTGCAGCCCTCGTCGCATTACGATCCAGGTTTTCCCGGAGACCAGACGAGATCATAGCTCCAGACGATGAACGTCTCGCTCTGGCCAAATTCTGGATGGACAACTCGCCCGCCGCTCAAGACGTCTTCGATGTCTGGGGCACTGTTAGCGACGTGCGTTTCCCTTTTCTCACGATTATCACTCAGGTCCGCTTTCATTGAACCAAGCGCCTTCCAGATGTCGACACAAGCTGTCATCACGTCCCTCTTGGCTTCGTTGATCTCCTTGTTTTCATATCACCTTCCGGATCACGCTTATGGCATTCCCATCATCAAGACGCTCCTTTCTCCCCCGTGGTCGCAAAGACTGAATTCTTACATCAGTGGTAGCCATAACGAGCTCATTCTTGTCACCCTCGGGCTGTTTAACGCCATCTCCGCGTTCGGAAGTGGACGGGAACGCAAGTCCGTCTTTGAAGCGTTCCCCTGGGACAACAAGGTGCGGCGCCGTGTCGTTTTTGCCCTCTGGGCGACTCATGTCTGCACAGAGTCTACCAAAACTGTTCCACATCCGTCGAAGGGGCAAGGAGAGCGAGCATGACACGCTCGACCGACCCGGTAAGCCGCGTGCGCGAGGGCCGACGCAGTTCCAACTCAACGTGACAGACAAGACATCCGCACGTACTACATCCTGTTCATGCTCTCCATGATCGACCGAGATACGGCAACGCCCGTCAAAGCGGCATTCCTGGAGCAACGTCGCAACGCGTTCGCGGGCATCTTCAAGGGTCTCGTTCAGGACCACTACCGCATCGTACAGAAGGTGCTTCAGGCGTGTTGGGATGGCGTCTGGTCGGATCCGAAAATCAAACGGACCGTGAAGCTGGGCTTGTTCAGTGAGACGACGATCTCGCATGTGAGCATTCCTTGATGTTTGATCGCAAGTTTTTGAGCAAGGTTTAGCTTTTGAAACTGTATGACCGCACTGCTGCTGAAGCGCCAGGTGGGGAGCACGTCCCGGCCGATGTTGTTCATCACTTTCTTCTGGCTATATGCACTCATCCGGGTCAGGGAATTTGTTTCCGGGACCGCGGGTGGTATCCTCGCGAAACCGACGAGGACGGATTTATAGATCCAGAGGACGGGGGTGTTCGACACAAGGGCGCACACTCGGGGAGAATATACAACAAAATCTTGGCAAACGTATTACGGTCGCTGAAAGTGAACGAGGATGCTCGACAGCAAGAGCTCGCTCTCAAGATCACTGCGGCATGTCCTGAACTTGTTGCCGGGTGTGTATGAACGTGCGATCGTCGGGATCGACCCAGTGTAATCAAGTGTTCATCTCAGGTATTGGTCTGCAGCGTCGCTCACGCTCGAGCCGCGGCTCTCCTCAAAATGGATCGCAAATATCTCTTTTGCGGGTCGGGTCATTTCGCAACCGGTTCCAGTATCGTCCTTCCTCTTACCGGGGAGTGGCGAGAAGCTTTATAATCCTACCCCTCCGCCGCTGTCGGCCATCATGGGAAACGTGCTTCCAACCGTGGGTACAAAGGCACTGTTTACAAAAGGGTTACAGGCGCCTTCGACCGCAATTGTCCAACACTGTACCGCTCTCGCGCTGGCTAAATGCCTGCGCAAGCTGGCAGAAATAGTGCGCGCGTTCACGACGGTGGAAGTCGCTTTGGAAGAAGACGAGGAAGAGGGCCAATGGAGGCGCAGGCGAAGCGACGTTGAAAAGGAAGCCAGGCGACGGCTCCCCGAGTTTCAAGTCGTCGTCGCGTTTTCCCAACTGACTCTCGCGTCCTCAAACACGACCAAACATGCATTGTTGAGTGAGAGCGCTCAGAGGCTTCTTTGGCTTTATCAAGAATGCTTGCCGGACGTCGTCACGGAAGCTCGGTTCGAGGTTGGAAAGCTGGTGCTCAACTTGGTCGAAGGCTCCTTGGCTTCGCTTTCTGGAGATGATGAGCGTGGTTCAACGGAAGGCCAGGAGAACGTGGCTTCTGCCGCATTGCAGACCGTGAAACATCTGCACGTGCTCCGACTCCTGGGTGGAAGCGACCAGTTTGGCTGGGCGGGCAAGGTGGGTGAGTGAATTCATCTCACTGTTTCATTCTCTAAGTGGCCGGTTACGCCCCCAAGCCTCTTCATCTCACACGTACCTCTACGTCCTCTTGAAAACGTTCTGCGACACTCGGGTGCGTGCTCTCCGTTCCACGTTAAAAGAGCTCCTGCAGCACATTCTTTCCGAGAGCGTGTTGTTCCAAGAGGATCCAAACGAAGTGGAGATTTGGCTCGCGGCATTGCCATTCCACTTTGCGCGTAGAGGACAAGATACCGAAGCACCTGACGGTACACCACTCACAGACGAAGTCAACGCTGTCGTGACCTTCCTGGATGGCTGCGCTCAGCGATGTCTCAAGACGCCATATCGTTATATGGAAGCCATGTCCACGCACGCCCAGTCGTCCACCCCTGATGTCCGCTGGGGAGACTCGTTTGCCAGTCCCTTGCTCATGACAGTACTCGAGCAGGTGCTGGCCAAAGTGGGCGGGAAGTTTATCACACCATCCGACGCGCTTGCCGCTTTCACGTTCGTGCGACGACTGCTCGTCATGCTCGCAGCCAAGCAAGAGGATCCCGGATACCACAGTCTTCTTGCTATACTCGATCAGCTGGACGGTATCGTTGCTACTGGAGATTCGCTCTCCGGTTATCCAAGCATAAATTTTGGTATCAAACGAGAATTGTCTATTGCGAGAGCTTGTCTGCGTCACTTGCAAGAAGACACTCGTTACGAAGGGCACAGCGATGAGACGATCGCTACGTTTCTTGACCGCATTGAGCGGGTACCCATTCGTAAGTTCTAATTTTCGACACGCGACACCATCGCGTCGTTGCTCATGCTGCTCGTGGTTTTGGTTGCGCATACAGCTCCGTCTGAGAGTGCTCGCGCGACGGGTGCGTTCGAATTGGTAGATTGGCTTCGTTTAGCAGACGTCAAGCCCTCACCTGCTGATATCACTCGTCTTGCTTCTGTCATCCGGCGCTTCTACGAGCCTGCCCTCGGGGCTCTGATCAGCTACTTGCATCCCGCCGACGGTCACTTGTGGGCCTCGGATATATTACAGCCCTTGTCCGATTGGTAAGTGGTTCTCTCTTGGGTCGCCCTGCTTCCTGGACGTTACTGGACAGGTCTCCGGTTGATGGCATGTTCGGCTGGCTATACTTTCACTGCGCCCTTCCCCAGCTCCAGGACCGGGGGACTTGCGACGTCCTCTTGAACGTGCTGTTCACGCACCCCGTGACCACAACGTGTATCGAAAATGCGATCAGTCTCATCGCCAACAGCATGGGCGGCTCAGCGGGTCGCCATGACATCACGGCTGCACTATTATCGCTATTGTCGGACGTGCTGGCGAGAGCGAGAAGTGCCGTGAGCAAGAAAGATCTACAGCGACTCAAGGCGACCCTGTTTCAGCGCGATATTATTCAGGCACTTTGTGTGTCACAAGATCTCGCGGTCAAAACCTCCAAAGGTGCAGTCTTGTGTTGGTCGATCGTTTTTAGCAATAACTCGTTCCGCAGCCGTTTGGGAGTTTGTTGCGGCATCGTTTGATCCTGCTGATGTGGAGGATCGGTCGTTGTTGACGTCCGTCGGTTCCCATTGGGCTGAGGCAATGTCAAGGTCGCTTGCGTCGGGTCGATTCGAAGACGTGAGTGGTACCCTCTTCAGAGCCTGGAGAGGGATCTGATGCAGCCCACAAGCTGCGTCACGTACGGCCTTGGGTGAAGTTTATGGACACTGACGAGTTGCTCGCCGCAGTCGACCTCATCCAAGCTAACCTTGGACGGCAGAGAGTGGTTGTTTGCAACATGTTAGATGACATACTCAGTACTCTTCAGAGCAGGACGCCCCAGGGTTTGGGCTCCAAGATCCCAGTGCTGAAACTCCTCGAATTGCAGAGCGTGCTTCCCGAGTCCACTCTGCTTGAAGACATGCTCTCGATGGCTCTCATGTCCCAGTTCCCTCCTGGGCTTGATGGACAGATTGCTTTCGAGGAAGGACAGCTCCTTCCTACCGTTCTTTCGAGAAGTGGTCCAGCCCCTATACGTGATCTTGGGTCTCTCCCATCCGATCTGATTCATCGATTACTTGAGAAGACATCTTGGACCGGCTCTACAGGAAGCATCATCGTTGTTCTGTTGTACGCGAAGCCGGCCTCTTTACCTGTCTATGCGACTTGGTTGGACAGCAAACGATGGAATCGGCTACCTATCCACACGTTCGTCCTGACGCTCGTAGCTTTCCTCGAGTGCACTGCGTTGACGGGCGGAGACCTGTTGTGCGTGAATGATGACACTCTGCAGAACTTGCTAAACCACCTCTTTTTGGTCGAGCATCCCCATCGCCCTAGTCTTGCTCAACGCCTGGAAAGTATGCGCAAGATCCTGGAGCTCTCCGGTGCTCGGAGGGCTCGACTGGTCGCTGTGTTGCAAGATCGCGTAGATGGGATTCCAACCATGCATTTTACATTCGAAACGACGTCTCTCGCACGCATACTCCTCGGCGTCTCTGGTTGTGATGCTCTCACGACGAGCGTCTTAGATCGTGCGTTCCAGTGGGCCACTCGGCACCTTTCCGCAGAGGCTGCAGACTCGGAGGACGCCGCAATGGCGCTGGAGAATCTCAGTGGGTGATCCGCAACGAGTTCCGCCTCTTCCCGATTAAACAGTGTGAGCAGGACGTGTGGCGACGCGCCAAGAGGCTTTCAAGTTGCATTTGGTGGAGCCGTTGTTGACCACCTTGGTTCGATATCGTCTTACGGATCCGAGCATCCTTGGCCTCGTCGTGGTGCTGGCAAACAAGACCCCACTGAAGGTGAGTCCGAGCGTGCGTCCTGTTCAGTCTTCACCTCACTTGGATTCGATTGTCGTTCTACAGCCTGTCGTCGTCAACCGACTTCTCCAAAACGTTCTCCAACACCCACATTTCCTTGCGGTCTGCGGGCGTCACGGCAGTAGACCGCAAAGAGATCAGGTGACGCGTTTGCTCGACACCCTTTTTCGACTCCACCCTGCGAATACTTGTCAGCCATCGCACGTCGAGCCTCTCTTTCAGGTCTATGGGGGGACGATGGCGTCTGCCGATCGACGGCTTCTATCTATCATGCGATTGTTCGAAGCAGAAAAGCATACGTCGCTGTCCGCTTTCTTTTCCCGGTGGTCGTCCTCCCAAGACGTGACTGTCTCCAGCGCGCTTGAAGCAGTGCAAAACTTGGACCCTGTCTATGTACTTCGGACATGCCTTGCGTTTCCTACCTGGAGACGCTTTGGGGAGGAAAGGGGCACGAGGGACAGCCCAGCGGACGATTCCATGTACGACCCGTTGATGCTGATCGCGTTGTCTGCGCAGATGCTGGTGGAGTGTCCTCCAACTACCCCACTAGGCTGGGTCAAGGTCTTCCGAAGTAACATCGTCAGCTTACTCGTCCAGTGTCTCTCCTCCAAAGACCCGAACATACGCGAGACGGCACTCTGCCAGATTGCAAGCCTCTGGGAGAGTGTTCAGGTGAGCTGTAACGGAGACGAGCTTAGTGTTTTACGAGATTCGTTCTGATGCGTTTTGTTTTCCTCTGCGGCAGCAATCGAACATGCATGAATCGTCCCAAGTCGCATATGTGTTGCGCCTACTCAAGAACGTGATGGACCCACCTGGGAACCTGAACGGACCACCTAGCCGGCTCCCGACCTTTACGACGCTGATCTTGTTGCATGCCCTTCGGGGTATCTTTTACCCGTCGAACTTTATCTACCCCCGTACGGCCCGTTTCCTACTCCAGCGCCCTGAGCTCGATGTGTCGGACGTACCGATGTTGTTCGGCATGCTTTACAGCAGCTCGGACGATTGGAAGAAGGAACGAGGCTGGATGCTGAAAATGTTGGGGGACGGGATGGCGAGCACCGACGACTGGAAGGTGCTGAAGCGGCGACACACGTGGGACTTGGTGGCCAGTCTTTTCCAGAGCTGCAAGGGCGACACGGCCGTGCGCGCTGGAATCCTAGAGGTCAGTAGGGTTTTGAGCTATTGCTGGGCTGATGGTCATTGGCAGTCCGGAACAGATGTTGGCGAACCTGACATGCAACTCGCAAGTCTGTACGTCGCTTGTCCTCAAGTCGTCCCTATTATCGTGGATCGAGATGCAGGTAGGTGAGGGGCCCGTCAAGGAGTTGATCGCCTGGCTCCGGATACTGGAGAACGTCGTTGTGGTGGCGGACATTCCAAAGCTCAGTCGCGCCACGGGAGATCAATGGTGTGCAACCCTATGTCGATGTTTGTCTTCCCTGTTGCAGAGTCAAGGTAGGGCCGAGATTCGCTTGGTTTGGTGTTCGGACGGTGATTTGTTTCGCAGACAGGGAGTTGGCGATCGTGCACCAGTGTGCTGTGGTCGCCCTGCGGCTGAGTCTGATCCCTGGCGTTCCCGGTCATTCACTCCTTCGCGTGCTCGCACATGCTGCAGAATACCTGCACCACCTGGAGCCTACTGTCCACCTTCATCGGGTACGACAGCCGTGCGAACGAGATGGGCTGACACGCATGTTACCTCCGCATCGTTCCCAAGGGCTCCTGGACGTACCAACGGCAGCGGAACCACTGTGGGTGTGGGGCGAGACGGTGGAGACACTTTGGCGGGTGAGCGCGTCCCTGAAAGAGAGCGATGGGACGCAGGTGTGGAGGATGCTGACGCGGCGGCTGCTTGTGTGGAGGGCGCTCGTTGGGGCAGAGGGAAGTCCGGTTGGTGATTGGGCGAGGAAGGAGGTTTTGCTTGCGCTCCGAGATGCTGTCACGGCTTGAGAGCTCGAATAGTCGTCAAAAACTGGTCCACCAAGTGGACCAAGCGATCTGTAATCTGCACCCGTAATCACTGTGCGATCTTAGTTGCAATTGATCGACCTCCTATACATAGGAGCCTGGTTGTTTTTTTTTCTCCCCCCATTGTTTTATTGCTGTCTGCACTCCCATTTCTCCTATTTCCTCACTCCACTACATCATTTCATCACACACAGTCCCTGAACATCTTATAGTCCACTACTGCAGTGTCTCTACAGACTAGTAATTGGAATCCTGCTACCACATGTATGATCCTCCCCTGCCCTGCTCTCTTCAGTCTGACTGTGATACCTCAAGCCAGACTCTCCACATCAATGGGTTGTATTTTGGTAAGAATACCACCTTTTTGATTGAAATTCAGTCCTAATGTGAATATCATTACTATAGTCACTTTTGTCCTGGTGGGAGCAGTTCCTTTGGGGGACACCAATCCAAGGCAATGGTGGTCCAATACCAACACCTGATTTCAACATGTTTTTGAGACCAGTACCAATATCAAAGATCACAACACACATTTGTGACTGGCATGATGTCCTGGCACACACTCCTCCATTTGACAGCTTTCCAAACCTGGTTGTGTTGAGTGTTTCACATATCAAGTGTGCAATCAGTGGACATCAGCATAACTGCCTCAAGATAAAGGTTCACAATACAGAGACTATGTATGCATCCTCTGTTTTCCTATATTTACTCAAACTCAATTTTAATAGGACAACATTTATGCTCCTTGCTCACAGATGAATCACTTACTATACCTCACTGGTCAGACATATGGGGTATTGCACAAGACAAACTCATTTTCCTACCTGAGCCAGAAGCAAGTTTGGATGTATTGGCCATGACACTTCAACATATGAATTGGACACTGGAGAAGACACCATCACTTGTTGAGGTCATGAATATCATCTTCCTTACATCACATGTCCTTGGGAGGCATTATACAGCAATCAGGTATGTTTACAATGAGCCTCAGTCTCACAAATGATTTAACCTGACAAATATTTATCGACAAGATTCAATGATCATCAATTTGCAATGGTTGGCTTTACATCAATCAGGTTATTCAAGTTGGATGATGGTCTCTGTTATGAGTCAACTCTGCTGTTTAAAATCTCAAGTTTTTTTTCTTTCAAAATCTTAGGAAATGAGGATATCTATGAAGTTGTCTTGCAGGTTATTGTTCTATACTACAAGAAATTGGTAGCCTACACACTGGCATAAATGTAATCAAACTGAGCAATATGGAACCAAGCAATCTAGACATGTTTGCATATTTTAGACTAAAAACCTCAACCCAAATAATTCCTAATCCTAATCTAAACTATGAGAAGAGGAAATAAGGTACTCACTCAGGGCTTTCTATCCATCCAAGAATCAAGAGATTTGATCAAGAGTTGAATAAATAATAGCCATTTTAAAATGAGATGTCAAACAGAATGTTTTTTGACTTTAAGTTTTGATCATATATGTATATTGGACCTTGTATGCTATAGTATTATTACACACCTGCAGTAAAGGTTCATTCATGTCATCTTTATGTAACTGTATATTAGTTCACTATATAGACCTCTATCATTCTATGTTTATCTTCCCAGTATCACTATAAAGCCCATTTCTAGCTTTCAAAAACAAAACATCATCTCTCTCTCCTCCCATGGTCTTTCTATTAGGAAAATTACCTCTCAGATTGGCCTAGGAAAGTCTATTGTAGCCTAGACTTCATGGTGGTTGTCATTTCAGGCTTTCTGATATCAACAAATGAGCTTTTGTATAGCAAATTATTACCAGGAAGGCCAAAAATGCTATACAAGCCACTCAATCCATCATGTTGACTCTCCTGTCTCTTCACAAATAGTGAGAAATACTCTCAAGGAGGCCTCATTTAAAGCTGTAGTCAAGAGAAAGAAGTCCCTCCTTTGAGTTACAGTGGCTCAAACAATTGTCCACATGTTTGCATATTTTGGACAAAAAGCCCCTAACCATGATAAGTCCTAATCCCTATCTGAAATATGGGAAGATGAAATGAAGTACCCACTCACAGCTCTCTATAGGTCCAAGGATCAAGAGATTTGAGCAAGAACTGAGTGAATAGTAGTCATTTCAAAATGACATGTCATGCAGACAATTGTTTGGCTTTATAAAAATCCAAGTATCTAGTACTTGGTATGACCTCCTTTGGCCTTGATGACTGCTTCCACCCTTCTAGGCATACTTTTTATCCACTTTTGACACTGTTCCACAGAAACATTCCTCCATTCTATCACCACTCTTTTCCACAATTGATAGACTCCCATAGGAGCATTCTCATAGGTTGGGAGACATCTTTTGAGGTGATTCCAAGCATGTTCAATAAGGTTGAGGTCTGGAGATTGTGCAGGCCACTCTAGAAGCTTGATATCTTGTCTTTCAAACCATCTTTGAGCTCTCCTAGAGGTATGTTTTGGGTCATTATCCTATTGAAAGATAATGTTATTGAAACAACCTCAATACTGAGTGTAGGAGACTTGGATACTAGGAGACCTTTTAGAGGATAAGAGTAGAGGATAAAGTTCAAGGACTTCAAGACTGGGGTTACCAGGCTTGAGCCTTGGGTTTATATACATGTCTAAGTGTTTGTACACATTTGTACAAATGGCTAAATAGAGTAAATAGGGCAAAGGGTTATGAGTCAAATATTATGAGTCAATGGGAAAGGCATGAGTAAGACTGTGTCATGACAAGTTATAGGGCATAGGATGCATGAGTCATATGGGAAAGTGAATCATAGCAGATGAGTCAATCATCCAGTGGGTTGGAAATCTAAAGATAAGATAATTGTCTGTGATAAGATAAGATAAGATAAGCTCATGTGATCAACCTGATAAGATAAGGTAGAGAAAAAGAAATAGGATAGATGCCTTTAGAGGTAGCACTTGTAACAGTCATCTTCTGGAATTCCAGATTCCTCCATGCTTTGAAGCAACCCTGCCTCTAAAATTGCCATATATTGTTTAGCATCCATCCATCCTTCAACCTCACTCAAAACCCCAACACCATTTCACCCTATGCACCCCCACACCATCAGTGAACCTCCTCCAAACTTGACTGTATTTGTATCTTTGACCTCTCTAGAAACTTGCCCCTCCCTCTTCCTTTTCCACACATACTCCTTCCCATCTGATCCAATCCTGTTGATATTGGTCTCATCTGACCATATAATCCTCTTCCAGCCCTCTACAGTCCAATGCTGGTACTTTATTGCAAAGGCTAATCTCCTTTTCCTATGGGTAGCTGAGAGGAGAGATTTCTTTTTCTTCACTACAGCTTTTAATGAGGCCTCTTTGAGGGTATTTCTCACTGTCTGTGAAGAGACAGGAGAGTCAACAATAGAATTGATGAATTTAATAGCTTGCACAGCATTTTGGACCTTTCCAGTAATAATTTGCTATATGATAGCCTGCATATTGGCATTAGAGAGCTTGAAAGGATGACCAGCATGAAGTCCAGGCCTTGCTGGTTGAAGTTCCTGAAGCACCTGGGCCACTGTAGACTTCCCTAGATTGGTTTGGAAGACAATCTTCCTGATAGAAAGGCTATGAGAGGAGAGAGAGATGATGTTGTCTCTTTAGGAGATAGAAATGGGTTTCATGGTAATGATGGGGAAATAAACATAGAATATTGGGGGTTTACAGTGAGCTCAAAAACCATTCCAATGTTTAGTGATTTTGTAATGTACATCAAATAGTACTTTCTGTCATGGGAATATCACTTAGCATTGGTGGGAGCATGTGAACTACACACTTGTGGCTATCTGCTGACCTAAGAATCATGTGATTTGACCTATGGGGTGTGAAGATATGCCCATTTTAAGACAAGGAACTCATTGGAATAGTTTTTGAGCTTTTGAATTCTACAAAGTATTTGATATATTTCAGTACTTGGTATACTCTCCTTTTGCTTTCAACACTGCCTGTATCCTTCTAGGCATGCTCTCAACCAACTTCTGACACTCCTCCACTGGTATCTTGTCCCATTCCACTTAGATTCTCTCTTATAACTTCAAAATTCCATTAGGAGGGTGATCATGCTCTGCAAGTCCCCTTTTGAGGTGACCCTAGATGTGTTCAATGGAATTAAGGTCTGGAGACTGTGCAGGCCACACCATGGTTTCAAATTCCTGCTCTTCCAGCCACTCCTTGACCTTTTTGTAAGTATGCTTGGGGTCATTGTTTTGTTGAAAGATGGTGTCAGGAGGATTGAGATCATAATACTCCATGGTTTGCTGAAGCTCATCCTTTAAATTTGAAGGTAGAGATCACTATCCATGCTACCATCAATCTCGGTAGCAAAGCCAACTTCCTGCCATGTCACACAACCCCACATCATCACAGAACTACCACCAAATTTGACAGTTTCTTGAACCAATCTGTCACTAAGCCCCTCACCTGCCTTTTTCCATGCCCATTTATGTCCATCTGATCCTAGACAATTGATTTTGGTCTTATCTGACCATATCACCTTCTTCCAATCATCTATAGTCCAATCTTTATGAGCATAGGCAAATACAAATGTGCTTTGTAATGTCTAGCAGAGAGAAGGGGACATTTGGACTTGACCACAGCTTTCATACTAGCTTTTTTCAAGTGAAGACAAATAGTACTAGTAGAGAGGGGTTGGTCAATGATGCTAGTAAGTGTCTTGGTCACTTGAACAGCATTCTCAGCCTTACCAGAGGTGATCAAGTGTTGAGCATGACAGATATTGATAGAGGAAAGCTTGATTGGATGACCTCCAACAGACTTCTGAAGGCTAGAATGTTCCCTGGAGCAAAGCTTGGAGATGGTACCAATGTCAACATCTGTGACAGATGCAATAGAGTGAATAGAATGGCCAGCATCAAGCTGAGAGAGGATAGTGTTCTGTTGAGTAGTAAAGCAAGATTGCATGATATTAATGGTTAAAAGGAAAGAAGTGTGGATGTCATTTCAAACTCAGACACAATATATATGTGTGTATCTTTGCTTGTATCACCAAAAAACAGTAATTCTCCTCTTGTTTTATTGCAATAGTGTGTCTCATACAAAAAGCTCAAAAACTGTTCCAATGAGTTCCTTGTCTTAAAATAGGCATATCTTTATATCCCATGGATCAAACCACATGATTCTTAGGTCAGCAGATAGCCATGGATGTGTGGTTCACACGCTCCAACCAATGCTAAGCGATATTCCCACGACAGACAGTACTATTTGATGTACATTACAAAATCACCAAATATTGGAACAGTTTTTGAGCTCACTATATATAGTGGACTGACACATGGTAACATAAAGATGACATAAAAGAACTCTTACTAAATATATGTAATGATATTACAGCATGCAGGGTCTAATATATAATCAAAACTTAAAGCCAAACAATTGTCCATATGATATGTCATTTTGAAATGACTACTATTCACTCAGTTCTTGCTCAAATCTCTTAATCCTTGGACCTATAGAGCTATGAGTAGGTATCTCATTTCGTCCTCCCATAGTTTATGTAGGGGTTGGGGGGTTATCAGGGTTAGGGACTTTTTGTCCAAATCTGCAAACATATGGACAATTGTTTGAGCCACTGTACTAAATCACTTACATTAGACTCAACATCAGCTTGGATGATGGCATTGACAGAGCTGGTAGATAGTGTTTGTTGCTACATTCAAAGACAGATATTAATTTATTTGTTCAATAGAATCTTAGAAAACTGTTTACAACTAGGTGTTATGCTCCCCTATTTTTCTGCACAGTTGTCTGCATTTTTCTAGTACTTTTCTAGACTTTTCTAGCTTGATTTGAATATTCTATGAGTTTATTCAGTTATCAATGGTTATCTATTTCCCATTCAGACTAAGAAGGTATAGGACATCCTCATGGCTCATAGATTGAGTCTAGAACAAGTCTGAGTCACCCAGACTCATATTGCATCATAGATGCACAGGTTACAGTCTAGACCATGAAATCATTTCCTAAACCCAGGGTTTAATCCCCTATGTCCCATATCCTGCTTCCATTACACACATGTTTGACACATGTCAGGGACAGGCACACATAGTCTAGGCCCAAGCCCTTGAACCTGCAGAGCCTCATTACCAATGTATTTGATATAGACCTGGACAGCTAGATATAGTATTTGACTCATGTTAATCTCCATGGATCTTGCTTAAAATAGCCTCATGGCATTCCCCTTTACCACTATACTCTAGAGCCTCACATCCAGAGCCCTCAGACCAGTACCCATAGCCCAGACACATGTTCTCCTCATGTACCCCTGACCTGGTTGGTTCAGGATATCTGTAGATGTAGTGTACACTGATGTGAACAGTAAGGTAGTATATAAGGGACACCCTCAACTTGCTGGAGGACCCAGTCTTGTCCTCCTCAAGCTTGCCTGCTCAGTTCAAGCACTTGACTCCTTGTCTATCAAAACACACACTTCCAGCTTGGACTGGTAAGCAGTTGTTTCACTAGGAGAGAATTTGTTTCCACATTCTGTAAAAATGAAAGATGATTTAGTATATGTGTATACTAAATATGACACAGCCACATACCCTCAATGCCTTTCTGGGTCCAATCCAGTGAGACCTCACATAGATCATGTGATGTTCTAATGTGTGAATGTCTTTGAACCCTCTGTTTGGATTTGGACAGCCAGAATCAGAGCAAAAGTACTCAAATAGTCCATGAGAATTTCTAGATATGGTAATATGCTGATTAGCAAATTTGTAGAAAAATGTTTCAAAGCACAATCATGTTGTTTGTTGAACACAACACTACAAATAGTGCAAGTAACCATAGTAGCAATCAAAAGAGATGATGGTAGTGAAGAAGCAAGAAGCAAATGATGACAAAGTATAGAAGGCAATAATTCAAAGTCAGATGATTACACAATCATATTATATAATCAATATTGATAGACAAATATAAGAAATATCAATATTTACAAATATCTACAAATGTTTATATCTCAAAGTATATAAACCTTTATACAAATGGCACTATGCAAATTCAATGTGAGTCAAAATAAATTGAAGATCAAATCAAAAATAATTCTAAATATAAATTTAAATATGTTTAGTCTTGTAAAGCCAATGTAAGTATAGATATAATTTTAAAAATAGA
>JBBPMG010000107.1:0-56332 GCA_038090195.1 Boletellus deceptivus
CCCCCCGGAAATCGATTCCTTCTGTCTCGCTCTCACTCCGTTCTCGATCGCACGTCTCCGCTTCCCGTACCGACGACGAGCGACACCGTGTCCGCTCGTGTCCGACTTTCCCGCGCTTATCGCTTATCACATTTTCCATCCATCACCTATCAACGCGGCTCTCTGCCTCGTCCCCTTCGAACTCGCATAACCCGGTCGCGTACCCCGTCGACCATCTACAGAGGACTCCTCATCCCCGCCCACCCTCTCCCTCGTCTACGACATCGACCCTTCGGTGGGTCGTGCATGCACACCACCGTGGTTGCTGCCTCCGCCTACTGCCTCTGCACACAGTTTTCCCACTCATCGGACGAGCGTGGCTCTTCTCACCCTTACTTGCTCGCCCTGTCTTCTCACGCTTTTCCCTCGCGTCGCACCCACCCTCGATGCCCTAGACGTCAAGTTCATTCACGGACCCTCGCAGTTCACCCCATGCGTCCCTTGGGCTCGCCACCCTTGTCCCGTCACTGATGGCCCTGGGCGCTCAATCTGTTTCAGCTGCCAGAGTGGATTGCCCTCCCGGCCAGTTTGATGGATGTGACCTGGCGTCGCCACCGACACTTGGCGGGATACATGTTCTAGTGTTTGGGAGACCGGTGGCGCATGATCGGGGTACGGTCCTGCTTGTCTTTTACTAGTCATCATTTGGCACTTTGGCGTCGCGAAATGCCTAGGATCGTCAAGGCTGGCTCATACGCTTGGATTCGTCAGCCAGGATACAGGTCAACTCCGCCTCACTTGCTGAAAATGAATACACGAAGCGCCATCCTGACAGGAACTTGGAGAACCTGATTCCGAAAGATAATATCGTCAGAGATGAATTTCAACAACACGTGCAAGATTCCTGCAAGATTCCATCCTTCAGTCTGGTAGGCTGCACCAGACTTCATACCTTCTGTACCTGATCACTGATATTCAATTACCATCTGCACAACAAAATGGTTCTCGGCAACAAATCCAATGGCTTGGCAACTCTCACCAAACAACACCAGACTGCATATGGTCACCAGGACGAGCATACACCGGACGAACCGACTCACCATGTAGTATTAGAAACAAACCGACAGGTTCGACCCTGGGAGTTCGCACTAGCAAGTAATGCACAAAGGAACTCAAAAGTGATGAGGCTTCTTCCTCAAGTGAATAAAGGCGTGCTTTCTCCCGTCTCCCTTCACCCAGGAGCCTTAGCATCACGCTACCTAGCTGATCATGATCTAAGTTAAAAACGAGGCAATAGTGGGATGGTCCACATGGCTTGTACTTGCAGTAAAGAGATATCATTGAGATAGCAGAGTCTACAGACGAGATGGCAACGAGACTGCAAAACAATGAGTGATGGAGACACACAAATAAAACCCATACCCGACGACGACGGGCGTTCACGAAAAG
The DNA here is from genome assembly GCA_038090195.1 of Boletellus deceptivus. NCBI lineage: Eukaryota > Fungi > Basidiomycota > Agaricomycetes > Boletales > Boletaceae > Boletellus > Boletellus deceptivus. The sequence continues at coordinate 1,429 of JBBPMG010000107.1, forward strand.
CCTCTGAGCCGCGACCCGCCGATCGAGTACCCGCGGGGCGCTCTCCGCTCCCACCGCTGCTCTGACTGAGTGCGCACTGCCCGTGCGGGAACGTTCTCCACCTCGACGAGCTCCTTCACCTTCAGGATTTTCCCGGCGGCCTCGGGCGTGTGCTCGTGGTAGACGGTCTGCATGCGCCGGTGCAGGCCGAGCGCGGTCAGCGTCTCTTTTTTGCGCTCGCCAAGGGCGATGGCAGACCGCCGGAGCGTGATTTTGAAGTGGGTGTTGGGCTCGGGCGCCGTGGTGTAGGAGCGCGCGAGGAGGGCCCCTCCGGAAAGCGGGCGCGGGGAGGACACGACGCGGGCGAGGAAGGAGGACATGCCAGACACAGACAGCGTCCGCTCAAAGGCTTCTGATGACATAAGCAAATGTAGCTCTCGTCATGGTCAGGTTCAAGGCGAGTTTATTCATCTCCGTTCCCGCAGGTCTGCTCAGGACAGGTCTCGTAGAATCGGTGGCTCCCCGTCGAGTTCACATCTGTCTCGGACGACACGTCGCGGGCGTCCTCGCTGGACGCCAAGCAGGTCCACGCTGCCCTGCGACAGAGCGTCATCGCCAATTTCGGTGACTCTGGTTGGGGCGCCGTCGGAGGCTCGATGATGGGCGGGTGTTTCCATCTTTCTTTCGGAAGGGTAGCTTTCTGACATTCGGGACGCAGTGAAGTACTTTCTCCAACGACACATCTATGCATCATCCGCGTCGCGCGTGACCAGCATACCCTCGCATGGGGTGCCGTGACCCTCCTCACCTCCGTCAATGGCGCACGCATCATTCCTCACGTTGTCCACATCTCAGGTGCGTCGCGACCAAAAGCGGGCTCGGGGATCTGATGGGACGACAGGGACGATCAGACACGCGCAGTTGGCCGCCATCAAACACAACTGACACGTCATCGCGCGCTTCAGGGCGACGGCGAAGACGCCAGGTATGACGACCCCCGCTTTTTTTTACTGACGTTTGATTGCGTCATTGCCCGAACGTCTCTACAGAGCAATATCATGCCCAGGATTCTTACGAGACGTATCTGGTGCAAAGCACTCGAGAGATCGAATCGTTGCAAGAGTGATGCTCGGGAATGATCATGGCGCTTTTACCTTTTTCGTCAACCAAGTTCCCTATATGCGCCTGGTGCTATGACGCGAAACTGCCATCAGTCCGTGCAAGCCACCATTCGGGCGAGGCAGCGAGCAGATGTTGGGGTATGGTAGTCAAGATGCACATGGACAGGCTTATTGAATGGATGATCAAACCACATCAGGCTAGTGGGATGTGACGCTCATGGCGGCCGTTCTGCAGCGTGTGGGACGGTTATTATAGTACGACTCACTCCATGATGACGATGAGCATCTAAGCAAAGATACCATGAACCGGGCAAGAGTCCCTTCAAGCATCCCATCCCATCTGCACTATCATCGGTAGTTGCCTGAACGTTTGCCAGGTTTCTTGTCACGATCTCACAAACCCAATCTTCTATCCTGTTCTAAACGTAACAATGGCACATGCATTCAGGATCTTTGTCGGTCAGTCTGGCCCGAAAGACGAATATCACCTCACTAAACTTGGTCTCAAGCCTAGACGAGTACGGCATCCGCGACGTGATAATGCTTGTCTGATGAAGATTTGAGGCCATACTCTTTTCCACTGGCGTGAGCTGGACTCAATAGTCCAACCTACATACTTGAAGATAATCTTCTGCTGCGCACTATCAATGGGTTGGGCCGAGACAAGGATCGTAAAGCATGTATGATACGGTTGGGACTTTTTCAAGATCTTCTTCCCTAGTCATCTTGTTATTCTTCCTCAGCAACACGTCGGCATGCTTGGCAAGCAACCCTGACGATTTTGTTGTCGACGCCCATGTCGCTGCGTTGCGATTGCTGCGAGCCTTGTCGAGGCTAGCAACGAATCCTGCCTTCCCCTTGAAGTTGCGTGTCACCCTCTCCAGACTCTTTCCATGCACCTCAAGCAAAGCGTTGACGTATGCCTCGGGATGCATCCCATCAGCGCCTCCTAGGCCTCCTTCAAGAACTTTGAAATGGCCACCAAGCGGGTCTTCTTCACGTATTCTTAAAACGTCTTTCGCAGCGGCTCCACCCCGTCCGGAATCTAAGACAGTACCGCACACACCTGGTACATGTTCTCATCCTGATCACAGTCAAGGAGGCTTTGGAAGCTTTCCCACATAAGCTCTGGATGTTGCTCAATAAGAACATCCCTGAGCTGTTTTCAGGTTTCAGTGGGGAGACAAAAGTCGGCATGTTTTTCCTCCTCCCCACGGCGCTCTTCAAATTTCTTCAGGTATTCAGAAACACTGCCCTTCGCAAGCAACGTTTCCAACTGCTGTTGGAAGAACTTTTCTCTTGCTTCGAGAAATGGTAATTCTAGATACTTCTTGTAAACGTCAAGCGAGACCTTGTTAATATGGCTCTCATTCAGACCAAGCGAGACAAGTGAGTGGACGACTTTCTTGACAAAACTCTGATCGATGGTCTCACCTTGTCGTTGACGCTCGATCAGTCCGAGAGCGGCATTGGCCAATTTGCTGTGCTCGCTTTGTGCATGAGAGAAAAGGCAGTATTTCCACTGGATGAGCGCGAGCTGCAAGACATTTGTAGGATCAATCACATCTCTACAATGAACATACCAAAATCCAAACGAATTGGGTGATGCACTTTGTAAATGGGGTAGGCTCCTCGACCCTCAGTCCATTCCCGCTTTACCCAATTGCGATTGAGATAATTGAACAATCGGTCGACATAATTTGCCCCCGTTGTGTACCGATCCGATTCGCCAGCGTAGCATCACAGAAAGGCCTCGTCCTGGGGAGTGCCCGACTGCTATGACACCCTATCAAGTAAAGGCTTGGTCAGAAAGAAGGAGAAACCTCGCCCCCTTTAGACCCTCGAGACGTGTAAGAAAGTATCGAGTGAGGCTGTCGTGTAAACCAGAACCGAACAGATTAGCACTAACTGTGATGGCGTGGTCAGTGTGACCACCATCACTACTCGGGCAAGGGTATTTCTCCTACTGTGGTAGCAAGAGGGGGACATGGGAGGTTACTCACGGCGGTTTCTAGCGCTCACTGCACATTCGGATGTGCACATGTACCAGATTTCCAAGCAACGAACTCATGCATGTGAGCAAAAAAAAAACTGTGCTCCAAAAGTCACGAGCAAATATTTGATGAGCATGTCCGAAGTCATAGTGCCAGCATCGTACAAACGAACGCAACCAAGTGCCATCGAGCATCACGAGACCCAGAAGCGTTAGGTCGTACCCACAGAACACGCGTTCCCTACACCAGCCTGTCGGTCGCCACGCTTGGCACGTCGACGAGAGCTGTACGATCGTGGGGGCAACGGGGCCGTAAGGATCGGTATCGTCGCCTGGGGTCCCGTGCATCGGGAGGTAGGATGACGTGGGGCTGCTTGCCTGCAGTACTAGGTGCGGCGAGGTCAGAACAAGGACGAGGACCGACGATCATGATGTCGGGGTATCGTCGACAGAGGCGGTGCAACACGACTGCGTCAGTGATGTAAAAGAACCCTCGATGGGATAATGGGCAAATTGAAAGATGGCGGCTTGTTGGCTACTGACGTGGTCGCTGCAACGGAGAGTATTTGAGGGGCATCTCGGCAAGTGGACCTTCGACGGGTCGGATCTCTCCGGGAAGGCCATCAAGTTCAGGCTGCTTGACGAGACGATGCTCAGGCTGCAGGTGCCGCCTCTAAGCCAACTGGGGGGGACTGACGCCCCCAAGTCGGCGCTCCCAGCTGTCGACTCGCAGGGGGGTATTAAGGCGAGCAAGTATCGGGCCGCTGACGTCGTGAAGAAGGCGGAAGATCTCCTGGGGCCCGGTTCCCCCCTTGTAGCTATCAGCACTGCCAGTTCGGTGGTCGAAGGCGGCTGACAATGCACAAGCATTCAGCAACACATGGGGTGCTCCGCTGGATGAGGTCAAGCTATCTAATTACATTGTCGCCCACATCGCTCAGGTACAAGGTGTTTCGAGTCTGGGTTATCTCTCGTCTGATGCATCTGAGCTCGCGCCAAGCCGATCACGCTCCTCACTTGTGTGTATTTGTGATACCTTATCCCTGCAGGCTCCTCTCAGCTCTCCATGCATCATGCGTCTCGACATTCTCCCAGATCGCTTTGGCAAAGAAAAGAACGAAGAACTCGACGATGCAGTGAACCGTTGGGCACGGACATTCATTTTTGCCAACCCCCTTTCGCTCGAGAACCAGCAGGCCCTTCTTGGCGCCATCGTCGACAACTCGGACGATAAGCTGGACCTGGCATATACATCGTTCAAGAAGCAGCGGATCTTATTCGATACCTATGAAAATTTAGGTGAGCTGCTCTCGACTGCCTGGAGTCAGAAAAAGTACAGCGACGTGCGCAACTTGGGTGTGTGGCCACCGGTCCGGTCTGTTATTCACTGCCAATGTACTCATCCATCCACTAGAATGTCTTGTGCCCCATGGACTGGCGCAGACACTGCCCTCTGTGGAGCCAACTGACGGTCAGTGTACCTTCTCACGTTCTGTAAGACAGACTCATTCCCTTTGCTAGTCATACACAAAGACTTGTCGGGGCCTTTCGAAGCAACATACATCGGCTCGGCTGCAGACGGCTTCTATGAGTATCTAACGTACAACGAGAAGCTGTTCAGGAGTCGAGTCGACCCCCAGTATTATGCCAGGTTCTGCTCAATCATCCAGAGTTCGGGAACAGGAAAATCAAGGATGCTAATGGAGGTAGTCATTCATCTTTTCACAACCGCGTGCACTGGCTGATCTGATATTCAGATGAACAAAAAGGATATCATAGTGATCTACCTGAACCTGCGTGACGAAGGAGACAGGCGGAGCTTCCCGCCACGAGATTTAGTCCCATCACGTATCTTGACCACATTTCCAGAAACTGAAGACGCATACAGGAACTCTTGTTGTGCTTTCTTCATTGCACTTTTCGATACCGTCAACGAATATGTGGCCCACAGCGACCTAGCAAGGGTCCGGGATTGGGTCCGCCAGATGTGCGATGTGACTCACCCTCCCCGGACGAGCACTAGGAGCGATTTTTTCGCCAAACTCGATGCAAAATACAAAAATGGCAGGTCTCGCAGTGACGGTCCGAGAGGCTGTAGCTAAAAACGTGACCAGGGGACACTACTGCGATGGAACGCCTCCCTGAATCATATAGCAAAATGGCGACATCTCTCGAGCGTCTCTTTCCTAAACATTCTAACAGACCTAAACTGTTGATGGCCTTTGACGAAGCACACTCGCTCGCGGAAATGCGGCCGCAATACCGCCCAGCAAATGTTCTGTGCAGGATTGTGGCACAATATTCACATTCTGATGAGGGGAAGCATGCAATTTGGCTTGCGTTCGCTTCGACGACCGCCAAGGTTAGAGACTTTGCAGCACCCAATAACATATGTCAGTGAAGTACACATTTTCATCATCGACCCGACTTACAGAGTATCCGTCTTTAGTCGACTCGCTTCGCGTTGCCGTCTATGGACAACAGCTGTTCCCACCCTACACTCAACTGGGATGGGACCAGCACGCACTGCCACATGGGGATGTTCCTGCCGAGCAGGTCTCCCGAGCGGAGCATATCGTTCGTTTTGGAAGACCCTTGTAATGCTGTCTTACTCTCTATCTCTGCCAGTGACTTGTGTTGATGTCATTTCTGCTGATAGATGGGTATCGCTCAAGACTGCCGCATCCTCATCGTCAAGCCAAGTACTGCATACGGCATCAGAGAAATTATGTGCTGCAACGTGTTTTAATCCACGCAATGAGGAGCAGGTGCTTGCGGTACTAGGACAGCGATTCGACATCAAGATCACCTTCGGACATCCGGATTCAGTCCGACATTTGGAGGATGGGGTAGCGAGTCACCTGCGCATATGTCTTGCGGCGACTCTGGACCGCAACTGGAGATTCACGAGCTATCCGTCAGAGCCGCTCTTGTCGTGTGTGGCCGCGAACAAGCTGCACGACATCCCTGAAAATCTGGAACACAGTTTGAGGACGCTACTGAAGCAGGTCAACCGGGGGATGATTGATATCGGCCAGCGGGGCGAACTCGCGAGCCGACTACTCTGATTGTTGGCCAAGGATCTGTACGTCCGCACCCAAGCAACGAGAGAAGGCAAAAGTACAGGGTTCCCATTGAAGTGGGATGAAGACTTCATTGACTGCAAGATGGTTCCCGTCGTGGGCTGGCTCGAATTCGTCTTCGGACCGAAGATATGGAAGAGCAACCAGGGATCCCGAGCACGCAATGCATTCAAGGATGCATACATCAACTTTTCTCACTGGACACCCATGGATGGGGAGATTGCTGGGCCGACGAGAGGGGGCGGGTTGAGGTCAGTCTGTCCCATGTCCTGGTGTCACATGGATCTGATAATCCAACATTTACTACTCAGTCTGAATGAGTGTACGTCGCGCCACTGGCAGAGAACAAGTGCGATGCAATGCTGTCACCATCAGGATCTTGTGGACAAGATGATTCCGGTATATTTCAAAGCATTGCCTGCAGGGTGCAGTTCGGCGCCGTCACGAATGTCACAGATCTTTGTGTCCGACAAGGCACGGAGGTCGAGGTCATCGGAGAAAGCCCTGGAGGATATCACTCGAGCACACAAGTCGATCAGTAACACAGCCTCTGATCCGTGTTCCCTTCCTTACATTGCCATTCTGGCTGACTTTGGATGGCGACCTTTGCCGCCCACCTCTACTCTCCCGGCCGAAGGTGATACAGACCCTTGTCTGCGGATCTATGCAAGTGGTGTGAATGCCACCACGTACCCGTTTCTGGCCAAACACAACGGATTGAGGGAGGTACTGGAAGACCTAGTACGCTTGCAAAAGGTACCTGAGGAAGAAAGGCCGTACATGGAACACCTGAACGCACAGGTGAAATTTGGCGCAACAGTCACGCCTGAACACCTACGTTGGGAGTGCATGAAGGATGTGCCGAGCATGTGAGAGAATGTAATGGCGCTGTACCAACTTGTACCTAGCTGAATGCTCGACGATCTGTACCCACATGTTTTTTCGTGTGTGACGTTCCACGCGCTTTGTGTCAACGCGCTGTTGCAGACCTCACCGACGCCCAAAATCTAATGATCACAATCCGCAATGAGGTGTCACCAGTCCTAGATAGATACGCGCATCGCCGAAGCGCCTCTGGACTGGTTGTGATCGGTTCAACTACCGGTGCGCCTGCCTTTGTCCTGTTAAACACAATCTCCGCGCTTTCGTTTGCGTACACATCCCACTAGTGCGTCGGACATACAAACCAAGAACGAGTCATCCCACACTGCCTCCCTTCGAGAATGCTTCAACCCACATCCTCTATCACCATGATAGACTGTTGGAGTGCGTTTCCGTAGTCTATAGATAAGAGCTGTCATGTCGGGAAACTGCTCAAAATTGTACTCCGTGATTGGCATATTATCTTGTTCGTGTTCATGAACATTCTCCCTTCGCACTCGTTCGAGACCGTCAACAGAATGTGCTTTCAAACCGTCAGGGGACGAAAAAAGAAAAGGTTCATTACACACTCTATTTACCCCACCGCCCGCCAATGTGACCGTCGGTCGCTCGCGACGACGGGAAGAAAGGGAGACGAGCGGTACAAAGTTGACACTACGAGCTCATAGTTACCATCTTGGAGCATCTCTGCATCCACGGACTCCAAACACCCCAACGTGTCGGCACTCGACGCACGCCTAGCGGGTCTACGCTGCCCTGCGACAGAGCGTCATCGCCAATTTCGTGAGATGGGGCGCCGTCGGAGGCTCGATGACGGACGGGTGTTTCCGTCTCCCCTTCCGATGGGCGTCTCTCTGGTATTCGGGAGGCAGTCAAGTACTTTTCTCCAACGACACATCATCCACGTCGCGCGTGACCAGAGTGGCGCACGCATTATTCCCCACATTGTGCATGTTTCGGGTCCATGGCGACCAAAAGGGGGCTCAAGAGACTAATGGGAGCGTCTCTCGCGACGGCAAAGACGCCAGGTAAAGCCATCTTTTGCTAGCGTTTGGTTTGCAACACTGCCCGCATGTGTTGCAGAACAATACCATGCGCAGGATTCTCACAAGGCGTATCTTGTGCAAGGTGCCCAGGAGATCGAGTCGTTGGAAGGGTAACATTGATTATTCTTGCCAGTCAAGGTCCGTATATGCACATCCCCCTTCCCCTTCTTTGTCCATAAATGACTTATCTGGTTTTCAGAGTAAATGGGCTGCTTCTCCCCCAGGTAGCTGCGGAGCCCTCGAGCGGAAAGTACGTGATTTCTGTCTCTAGAGCAGATGGTTGCCCAAAGTGTCACTTGGTATGTACGCAGCGACGGTCATCATACAGCGCTGAGAACGCACGTGCGCGCTGGTTGGCAAGTGTGATCCAGATCCAGATTAACGCCATCACCGGTCCGGCGTTGCCAACTCGCCGAGAGCTCGCCTAGCTCCCCGCGGGGTCCTTCCCCGGCAACCATCATATGCTTGGCCCGCGACGTCAAGCTATGCATGTACGCGAGGTTGTGCCACTCTGCATGTCAGATGGGCCTGGTCGTACAGAAAATAGGCTCAAGAATATTCTCTCCTAAAATATAATCATGTTATATAGACTTTCTTGTGTGGTAAATTATGAGTTCCTTTGGAGAAGTTTGATTGGATTTACTCGGCTTGTTGACATCTAAGTATACTCGCCTTTTTTATGCGTCCCTGAGTCCCGCGTGATCATGTCCGAACTGCCATCATGAGGCCGATGGTGCCGGTGTGGAGCACTTGCATCCATCCGTAACCACGGGAGTCCGGGATACAAAAGGTCTGGGCCTTCCGTAACAACCCCCTCTGCTTTTTCTCCCTCTTTACGACGCGATGAGCGCTGCCCATCTGGAAGTCGTGCCCGAAAAGCCAGCGCTAGCGAGCGAGGACGGCGGTTCGGTGTCTGACTTCACCCTCACCAACGGCGTCGCGCGCGACTACGAGCTCAAGTGTGCACTCAGTGAGTCCCTCCTCGCTCGTCTTGTCCCTTAGTCGATCATCTCCCACCGCTCCCGCGCAGTCAACAAGTGCATGCAAGAAGAGTGTGTATCGCCACAGGGTGATAACACCAGTGTCTCATGCTGACCCTCTTTCCAGAATCGGATTCGGTCGTTATCAGTGGCAGCTCTTTATCCTTAGTGGCCTGGGATGGCTAGTGGACAGTGAGCGGCGCCCTTCCCACCCCTGGTACACGTTGCTGATGTGTGCGACTGCAAAAAGATCTGTGGCTTCAGGGTCTTGCCGTCGTACTCCCCCAAGTAGAACAAGAGCTAAATCCGTCCTACGTCGAGTATGCTGTCCTCGCCGAGTTTGCTGGGTTGATTGTGGGGGCGACCCTGTGGGGCGTCCTGGCTGACATCATCGGGCGGAAGGTGTCATTCAACGTAAGCCCCATATATCGCGCCCCAGTCACACGCCGTCTTGTCGAATCTGATCTGGGTGGTTCAGGCTACGCTCTTCTTCGGAGGCATCTTTGGAACGGCCTCTGGCGGCGGGCTGAATTTTGTCGCGTTCGCGTCCTTGATCGCCTGTATGGGTTTCGGCGTTGGCGGAAAGTGAGTCGCGTTTTCCTCGAGATGCTGGACGTTGCTGACTACTCTGTTTTCATTTTCAAGTCTCCCTGTAGATGGTATGCATGATCCTTTGGGAGGGATAATTCCGACTGACCGACCATTCTAGGTGCTCTATATTTGGAATTTATTCCTCCATCCTACCAAGTATGTGTTTCAATATCCATGATCAGTATCCCTCCGACACGCCTTGCACAGTGGACTCTCACTCTACTCTCGGTATGGTGGGCATTCGGCCAGCTGGTCGCTTCTCTGATTAGCTGGGTGTTCATCGCCAACTACTCGTGCGACCCTTCAATACCCTTTGGAGAGTGCCCCAGGTCCCAGAACATGGGCTGGAGATATACCCTGTAGGTTCAACGTTTATCACAGCCCCTGCTCATCAGTTTATGGCACTGTAGAATCACGCTGTCAGTATGGGTCAATATTTGACTAGAATGACCGTGTGACTGAACGCATTGCCTTGATAGTGGGGCGATCACGTTTCTGACGTTTATAATGCGTTACTTTGTGTTTGATTTGCAGGAATCTCCCAAATACCTCGTAGCTCAGGGGCGCGACGAAGAAGCTCTCGCGGTAGATGATGTCTGGGATATGCACCGCTTGATTTAGCTGACTACTTGATGACTTCAGGTTCTGCATCACATCGCGCGCCGAAACGGCCGGAGCATCTCGCTCACTATTGAAGATTTCCGCAAGATCTCGGAGCCATCCAAAGTGGTGACAAGCTGGCGTAATTCTATACGGCATTCCTTCATTGATGTTTCCTTGTGCGTGTCCTGAACCCATTCTCGAGTCGTTGATTAAATTCTCGTAGCTCTCACATCAAGCCACTCTTCTCTACACGTCGGTTGGCAGTCAACACAACACTGATCATTCTCATTTGGGGGTTGGTGGTCGTGTTCAATCAGAAGACGGCATGTTGACCTTTCACCCCCAGTTTGATCGGGATAGCATATCCTCTCTATAGCGCGTATGTCCCCCTCTACCTAGAAGCGCGCGGTGCATCCTCCGGCGCAACCAGCCTATACGTGACCTACCGCAACTACGCCATCCTCTCTGTTCTTGGCATTCCGGGCTCACTTATCGCCTGCTGGGTCGTCGATCGCACACGCGGGATGGGTAGGTTCACGATTGGAGGCCGCAAGTTCTCGCTCGCGCTATTCACGCTATTGTCGGCCATTTTCATGTTTGCGTACACGACGAGCACAACAGAATCGGCGACGCTCGGTTACTCGTGCGTGAACAGTCTCGTTCAGTACGTGTCTCTTTTTGCTCTCCAGTCAACACTCAGCGAGGTTGCCTCTTCAGGAACGCTGTAAGTCGTACACGGGATATCGGATGGAGCGCACGCTCACACTTGGCATCCCTGCCATCGAACATAGATGTACGGTGTCCTTTACGCCTACACTCCCGAGTCGTTCCCCGGGCCCCACCGCGGTACGGGGGACGCCCTCTGCTCTGCGTTGAACCGTATCGGCGGGTTCATCGCCCCACTGATCAGGATCGCGACAACGCCCAAGACGGGGACCATCTCTGAGAACGCCGCCAACGGGTGCGTGTTTCTGCTTGTCTCGAGTCTTTCTTTCTGTGGGGCTAATCTTGGCGATGCGGGGCATTTTTTCTTGTAGGCCCGTGTTTGTGTCTGCAGCCTTGTTTTTGGTGGCAGCTCTCTTGGCGTTGCTTCTCCCCATTGAGGTACGCGTTGTCCGGTCCTCGTTACACGTTTTTCAAACCTACCTTGTTAGACTGCGGGACGAGGTGCACTCTAAGTGCGGCCTTGAACAGACACTGCTAACAGCTCGGAACGCTCATGCACGACGTGCACACTCTGTTGGATAAATGAAACGACGTCCAAACGACCACTTAATTTTTCAAGTGGAATTGACACGAATTTCAAGAGGTGAGCAATGACACGAACTTGGATGCAAATGTGCCTGTTCGATTGTGTACTAGCCCATGTTTGTACTGCCTGTAAAGTGTACTGTCGTATACATTCACGTTCAAGCTTGTTTCCTGGAGGTTTTGTGGTTTTAGTGGGATCGCCTCCCTGTTCAATATGTGGTTCGGTTTGGGGGCTGGGAACTCTTTGGAAGGGAGGAGGCTCATCTTGCACTCCCCGGGCACCTTAAAACTCGGGCATGACCACCTGGAAAACATGAGTGGTGAACGTTGAAGACGACGCCACTGACAAGGCTGTCCGTTCTTTTTTTGGCGCGTTATGATGGTGTTGACGTTACCATCCTTGTCATATCTGAGATAAGGAGATAAGATGGGGCGAGTACGACTGCGAGATGGGGTGAGAGCGGATGGCGCACACAGTGGGGCAAACGGGCGAGACGGTTCTGCGTCTCCATCGTCATCGTGGTCGTTCAAACGTTCACCACCCCGCCACGCCAATGCCACCGGAAGGCGTTGTGACCAGTCACGCTCAGCCGAATCGGCAGGGTCAGGGCGGAGCCCAACACCGTCTGCAGCTCCGACGGCACGGTCGGCATGGTCATCTCCATACTGGCACGTGGCATGAGACCGCCCCGTCCTTGCCCCGCTCAAAGTACGCCACCCCGATTGACACACGGGGCCCAAGCAAAGAAGCTGGCAATGCACGGCGAGATGCCTCATGATTACGTCGTTGGCTCTCCGTTTAAAACACCCTTTCAACGAGCCCTTCGTCACGCCACTTCTAGCTCGCAAAGTTGAAAAGCTTCGGGCTGTTTATACTATATCACGTGTCGCCGGTCGCTGGCATCCGGGGCTGCCCCGCTGGGTCGGATCAATCGGGCAGGCCATTGAATGGGCATGTCGTGCTGATTTCATTTATAAAGATGCCAGCCGCGATTTATGGTCGTTTACATCAGGCCAGCCCGTTCGGCGCTTAGGGAACGTCGAGCTCAGCCACTTAATGAACACGAAACGTACTTAAGGAACCAGGGCCGTGACCTGTTCGGGCCGCTGCTCGATTCGCTCTGTCCCTCGATGGTGGCCTCTGAGCTCCTGGTATACGTTCCCGTGTCCATTGCTACGCTATTGATCGTCCGCCACCTCTTACGGAAGCATGCGCAACGACTCCCTCCTGGACCAAAGGGGCGGTTCTTCGTTGGAAATCTTCTAGATCTCCCCCGGACGGATGCGGACAAGGCCAAGACCTATGTAAAGTGGCGTCAAGACTATGGTACACACCATCTACCCCTCGTCTGCAGCCGTTCTCTTTTTTTTTGTTGACCATCCGTACAGGCCATGTCATGCGCCTAGACATGTTCGGGGCGCACATCATCGTTCTCAACTCGGCGCGGGCGGCTCGGGACCTGATGGACAAGCGCGCGGCCATCTACTCGGACCGACCGCGCATGGCGATGTATGTCGAACTGTGAGCATCGATGACACTGACACGCGTGCGGAGCTGCCGAGTGACGATCCGTTTTCCCAGGATCGGCGGCGACTGGATGCTCACCGTCGCCACTGGAGAGCTGCACAGACAGCTGCGTGCAGTGGCCCAACGGTATTTCCTCGCTCAGATCAAGGACTGGCAGCGCGTCCAGGTAGAGAGCGCCCGGACTTTGGTTCGGAACGTACTCGCCAGTCCAGATGATTGGGCTGGGCTCGTTCGTTTGTCAGTTTTTTTTTTTCTCCCCGTTCTGGTAGTGTGTCCGAATCTTTTTTATTATTATTATAGGGGTATCGCGTCTTCCGTGTTGCGGATATGCTATGGTTACGACGTCACTTGTGCTGACGATCCCCTCTTGAAGATTGCTCAGGACGCGGCGGAAGTTCCTCGCGACGAACTATATCTTGTGAATCAGTTTCCTATTCGTAAGCGGTCGTCCCTTTAGTGTGACTCCGTGTAAACGAATCTTGCAGTTAAGTATTATCCCAGCTGGCTGCCAGGTGGTCAGTTTAAGAAGGACGTTGAAGAGGGGAAGCTGGTTGGCCAGCGTCTACGCTACACGCCATTCAACATGGTGCGAAATCAGATGGTATGTTCCCTCGATCTCGATCACTGCGTACGCTATGTTGATCCTGTCCGCGTTTGTTGCTGAAAGGCAGCTGGCGTAGCCAAGCCATCGTTTATATCCACCCTTTTGAGTCAGCTCCCACCAGACGAGGATCTGGACAATTCGCATCAGGCAGGATTGATCCGCGATGCGGCCGCAGCCATGTTTGCTGCTTCCGTGGATTCGGTGAGCGTTGAGCTCCTTGGAGGTCTCTTATGCCCGATTAACTCGTCGATCGAGACTGTCTCTTTGACGTATACTTTTGTCGGCGCCATGGTGCTACATCCTGACATACAGCGCCGAGCTCAGTGTGAGCTGGATGCAGCGCTCGACCAAGATCGTATGCCAACGTTTGACGATCGCTCGTCATTGCCGTTTGTAGACTGCATTATCTTCGAGGTACTTCGATGGAATATACTCCTCCCACTCGGTCTGTCTCCTATTGCTGCGTCGTCGCATGTTGAAGTGTTCATGAAGCGCGTAGGTTTCCCTCACAGGGTCACCGAAGAGGATGAATACCTCGGCTATCGGATTCCCAAAGGATCAACTGTGCTGGGAAACACTTGGTACGTTGGGCTGCGGCAAGCGTCCCATCGGGCTCGATCTGACTTTCAAGATCAGGGCAATGTTGAGGGACCCTGAGGTGTTTCCCAATCCGGAGCAGTTTGATCCTTGCCGGTTTTTGGCCACGACACAAGGTAGCGCTATGGCGCGGGAGACCGTTGACGCGACGGTGTTTGGGTGGGGCAGACGGTATCTGGGTGTTCTTATTTTCTTGCACTGATCTGTAACGCTGACTCAATATCCTTTTTTAAAAAATATATATAAAAGCACATGTCCTGGGCGCCACGTCGGACACTCGGCGCTCTTCATCCTGATCTCGCACATGTTGGCATGCTTTGACATGGCCAAACCTCTCGACGACGCAGGGCACGAGGTGGAGCCCGTACTGGAATTCGACTCGCAGCCGACCGTCCGGTACGTCGCGCGCTCGCCAGCCTTTTTCTTTTTCATGGCGACCGGTCGTGCATGCTTGTCGATGCTAATAGCGCATGCCTTTTTGTTCCGGTTCAGGCGGGCGCTGCCTGTGCCTTGTCGGATGCGTGTGCGGTCGGACAAGATTGCAAGCTTAATCACACGGCTGGAATAAGCTTTTTGTGTAGAGAGGTTTGATCCCCCGCGTACCTTTTCTTTTCAATGTCGAATTACTGCGAAATGATTTTTTCTTCTTCGTTCCGTGAGAGCCAGGGAATGTGTTCCAGTGTTCAAGATGTGCCTTATCCCGCTGTATGTATCTCGTCGAGGAAGTTGGTCATAAACTAGTTAGTGGGACCGAGTTGGTTTGTTCCGTTTCCGAAGGAGGCCGAGTCAAGTGCGTTTCCTTCTCCCTTCTTTTTCGCCTCCCCGTATCTCCTTACGTGAGAAGTGAGAATGGGCGTCAATCAAGAGGGTATTCCCAGCCCCGTGTACCGATTTTGTCTAGGTCGTAGTGCTCAGCCAGTCTACATATCGTATCTACGCTCACAGGTTCCCCCCCTGTGAGGTGAACAGTCGTGTTCGCTTATTCTCGAACCCGCATTGCGTAAACTCGGCACAACGGTCACATACTAGTACATCGGCACACTCAGGAACATGGCGGTGAAGAGTGAATCATAGTGCGCACGTACATGAGCAAGTTTCGCTAGTTTGTCTCCTACAAAAGACGTAACCGCATGTCCGCCCCCTTCGTCAGGTGTACGTGACGGTGATGTTGTCACCATTGATAGAGGTGGACGCTACCACGGCGTCGTTCTGCGTCATATCGAGGGGGGTGGCATCAGAGGGGGTGAAGAGGCCACAATTTTCACTGGCCGCAATGGCATTAGTGAACGTCACAGTCCCAAATTCACCCAGGGGGGTATAGAAGCCATCGAGTACATAGTCCTCGACGACCCATTCCGCGTTCTGCCCATAAAGAGCATGGTCGGAGGTTACAGATATGTTGACGCTGGTTCCGGTGGACAAGTTTTCAAAAAGTGCTATGCCAGAAGTAGCACTGAGAGCGATGACAGTAACCTTGATGGTATCACCGACTTGGGGGGAGAAATCGGCAGCATCATGGAGAGGATCAGGGAACCACTGGCACAAAACTGAATTCAATTAATAAGCGTTGAAAATCAGTTCGCGCTGGGGATCCAACATCTAGATCTCACCGCTAACGCCAACTCCCTCTTGAGTAAGCGACACTGTTACACCAGCCTCGAAAGCAGTACTATCACTGTTGATGAGGACCAACACAGCAATAGAAGTATCAATATGTCCGGAAATGTCGGGGATGGCAAAGGTACCCGTGATGGAAGTGAAATTATCCTAGGAATGGGGGGAGGGGGAATGATATCATGGATGAACGCAGATACAGGGAATGATACGAACGTTTTGTCCGCCAAGCATAGCACCAGCCCAATTTGGATAATCTTGCACGCCATTGGCGAGATTAGCTGTAGACTTCGACAAGCTATTCTGAGTCGCACTGCGGCGAGCCTGCGAGTGAGGGAATGCAGAGAGCTGTGTCGCTGAAGCAAGCAGAATGCTGGCAAGAAATTCATGCTGAAAGATCATTGTCTGCAGAGAAGAAATTGGAGAATGCGGGCTGTTTATATGTGACGAGAACATGAGGACGAAGGCAGTGGGATTTTATACCCATCGTTTATGTCCTGACATTTCCAGGAGTACTAACCGATTGCCAAGTGGACGCACAGCTGAGCAGCCCTTCCAGGAGCGCTTCACCAGGCTGTCATGGGGCAAGCACTCGAACGGACACTCGAAACTTGCATGAGCGATTGCTACAGGACCGGCCACAGTGAGATGATCAGTGGTAGCCTGTAAGGACACGCGCATACCATCTGCTATCGTTCCGTGCCGTCCCGATGCCGGTCCTCGATCATTGCTCGATCGAGGACCTTGGCATACTGTCACTACAGGACCGGACGGACAACGAATAGATCGTTTGTACGCATTCCCTTGTTCCGCTTCTGAGTGTTCCCGCCATCTGGCGGTGTTCAATAGCCGCTGGTAGCCGATGTCCAGGACCAGTCATAATCATCGACCAGTTCACTGATGAGTGTCACTGGCAATCTGATCTGCAGACATCCTCATTCCGACTTTTACTACTTACCACTCGTCTTTAAGTGTAGGAGCGTGAAGGTGCTCGTTGGTTGAGCCGTCCGGCCCGCCAATCAGTGAGACCAAAATTAGCTGTACAATGCTGTACAGCCGCATAGCACGGCGCTACAGTGCCGCGTGGCGCAGAGTACTACAGACTCAGAAACATGTACAGGCTCGGCAACACAGTGCTTCTGGCACACATTTGACAACGCGAAGGAAACCCTTTTATAGCATTGAGGTGGTGAAAGTGCTGTGATCAGAGATACAAGCGACTACATCTGATCTGTGACTGGTTCCAAGTTGAACCAGCGCCCATCGTACCTTCCTTCCTAGCTTCAGCTATAAATGGAACTGGTGGAGCGTCACTACCCCGCTAGCTCTCCACCCGGGCCTCGGCCATGTATCACTCGCTCGTACTGGTAAACACATGCAAGCCCATGCTCACCCTCACTCAACCGCAGCCGATCGACCTCCTCCCTAGGAGATGGGCTCCACCCTGAGGTAGATATGTTGGCCGACCTGTACACTGGGGGGATCTCATAATGTATAGGGAAAAACTCATAATGTATATTAGGAATTTGTACACTTAGGAGATTTTTCTGATACACTATGAGCAAATCAGCTGTAGTTGACTCGGACCTGACTTTTGCGCCCCCACCATCTCGTCTCAGGCTGGTTCCGAGCCACTTCTTCTTGAGAAGCGCCCTCATCGTGCAATCCCTACACCCAAATCTGATAGATATATTCTCTATCTCACTCATCTAACAGGTCAAATCAGCCGTCGCCGCCGCCGTCGATGCCTGGTCCTAGCGGCCAGACCCCTAATAGTCTACCTTCGCCTGCCACCTCATCGCACACCACATCGCCAATGCCAACGTCGGCTCCCAGGACTCCTCGGAAACACTGTCGTTGACAAGATAGAAAGGTTTTCCGATGACAACTGCAATCCCTGGAAGCGCCTAGTAACATGCGGCGAAGCGAAGCGAAGAGCGCGAGAGAAATGGGAGCGCAGACGGCGATGCTGAAACGATGGAGGCGAGAATCGCGTCGCTCTCAGTCTACCCTCCATACAGGTTGTTATATATATAGGAGGTCGCGCGCAGCTTGCATGTGATTACGTGTTCCCTTCGCGCGTTGTATGGCTGCTCGGAGAGCCGACGCATCTATCACTGACAATCCTCCCATCACGCAGACACGCAGACGGGGGCAGAAATGAATCGAATATCAGCAATCGGGTACCTAGTGCAGAGAACGAAAAAAGTCTAATACGATCTACCAGATCCAAGGAAACATTCTTGCAGGAACCTCTTTCGTGTATCGCCGATATTCATCCCTCACCACATCGTCTCTCAAGATTAGGCTCTCCTGCATCTTTCTGTCAGTTACCTGTGAGTGAAATGTTTGAACAAAGAAAGCGTACCTCGATAGGCATCTTGATCGCGAACGCTGATGCGGTGATGCCCAGGGCGACGAGGGGTACGTACGACCAGAACATGACAGACCACAACGCCTCCTGCACGAGGACAGAGCTACGTGTATTTGCATCCCATGGTTAGCCCACACAGGGTTTCGCAAGTGGTGAAACAACCGACCTGTATCCTGGGTGACGAACCCACCCGTATGGACCCGTCTTGACGATCCGAGGCTTTTCCCGACGCTAGAGTACGACATGAGGCGGACCGGATGGATGGCTGCTCAACCAGACCACGTACCCCGATGACGTGCCACTGATCGCTCAAGTGCCGGAATGTATAGTCCGCGAAGCGTCCGACAGCAAAAGTGGCGACACACGCCCCTACTCTGAGGGCGTTTTTCCAGGACGAGTCAACCAAATCCGCCGGGAGAGCGAATTGTGCGATCCATGCTGGCTGCTGGAACCGGTTGACTGCCAGCGCGGTGGCGTAAACCAGGGGCGGAAGAAAGGTGGCGAGCCCGTGGATGGGGGTGACAAGCCGTCCCAGCAAGGTAGGTGGCATGGATTCGGGACGGATGCGTCCGGCTTGGGACTCGGAGGCGGCGGCGAGCGTTTTGACCTGGGTGGCGGTGTGTCGGATAAAGTTGCTGGTGGTGAGCACGACGAGCACTTCGAGGCACTGGGATGAGGAAAGGGGGATGTCGAGACCGGCAATGTACATGGCTATTGGGGCTGATTCTGCGGTTTCTGGCGGACGGTAGGGTATTTATACGTGTCGAATTGAATGGGCCTGGTGCGGTACTCACAGTGCTGACAAGTCGGACGCACCTTCCCAGTGCAGGTGACTAAGCTTGGGCTGTTCTCGGCAACGGAGCTAGGTGTGGTTTAGGCCAAGCCTCACTCCAAACCAGCTCACGCTCCGAGATCCATCGCTAGCCAAGTGGCTACATTGGCGTTGCGTACGGGGGTCGCGTGAGAACTAGCTGACAAGTCACAGGAGGTCCATGGGAAGTTATACGATTCAAGATCGCTAGCACGCTCTGGAGTATTGCTTGCTGGCGCGGGCTCCCAGGACGATCCAGTTGGCTTATGACCGCAATGTGAGTCTGCCCGTCAGTCCATCGTCCGACTGGTATCGACAAGCCGACGCATCTGGCGCTGTCATCCCTTCTATCACGCAGACGGGGGCGAGAATAAACACAGTATCGAAAATCGGGTACGTAGGGAGAGAGTATGAAAAGTCTGGCGCAATCTACTAGATCTGAGGAGGAATCTTTGCAGGTGCCTCTTTCGTGCATTGCCGATACTGATCATCGTCTTTCAAAATCAGATCCTGTGCAGTTCCTGTCAGTCGTCTGCGAGCAAGATGTTTGAACAAACAAGCGGTACCTTGGGTGCCCTTTCAAGTTTCAACGAGCCATCAATGACAATGACAGCGATAATGACAGTCCAGCCGTTCATCATGCCATTCTCAGCCCGAAAAGTTGAAAAGTTTCGGACCATCCTCATCACACTTGTCACCGTTCATCGGTATCCCTGGCTGCCTCGCCAGGCCGGATCAGCTGCTTATAATTAATCGGGGAATTGCACACGCACGTCACGACGGTTTTATTTATAGGGATACCAGCTGTGATCTGCGGCCGTTTGCTTCCAGCCAGCTCGTTCGACGCTTAGGGCATGTTGAGTTCAGCCACTTGATGAACACATGCGTATGAAAAGAGTCAGGGATGCTGGACTCGTTTGGGCCGTTGGCTCGACCCGCCCTGTTTCCCTGAACTCCTGGTATACATTCCCGTGACCACTGCTACACTACTGATCGCCCGCTACCTCTCACAGAAGCATGCGCAATAACTCGGTTCTTCATTGGCAATCTTCTAGATCTTCCTCGGATGGAAGCGGGCAATGCCAAGACCTATGTAAAGTAGCGTCAGGACTATGGTACATACCATCTAGCAGCCCTCGCCTGCAGCCGTTTTATTTTTGATGACCACCCGCGCAGGCCATGTTACGCACCTAGACATGTTCTGGTCGGAGTGCTCAGCCAGTCTGCACATCGTATCTACGCTCACAGGTTTCCCCCCCTGCGGGGTGAACAGTCGTATTCGCTTACTCTCGAACCCGCATTGCGTAAACTCGGCACAACGGCCACATACTACATCTGCAGGACGAGTTAAATGAACTTAGCGGTTGGTGAGACTTTGAGGTCAACCGAAGGCTTCTGATTGGTCGAGAGCGTTGCCATACTACCCAAAAGGAGTTCAAAACCGAATTATTCCTTTTTGATCTGGTGCAGGCGAGCTCCAGGACCTCGGCTAACCCAGTTCAATCTGCTGATGTAGTACGTCGGCACACTCGGGAACATGGCGGTGAAGAGTGGATCATAGTGCGCACGTACATGAGCAAGTTTCGCTAGTTTGTCTCCTACAAAAGACGTAACCGCATGTCCGCCCCCTTCGTCAGGTGTACGTGACGGTGATGTTGTCACCATTGATAGAGGTGGACGCTACCACGGCGTCGTTCTGCGTCATATCGAGGGGGGTGGCATCAGAGGGGGTGAAGAGGCCACAATTTTCACTGGCCGCAATGGCATTAGTGAACGTCACAGTCCCAAATTCACCCAGGGAGGTATAGAAGCCATCGAATAGATAGTCCTCGACGACCCACTCCGCGTTCTGCCCATAAAGGGCATGGTCGGAGGTTACAGATATGTTGACGCTGGTTCCGGTGGACAAGTTTTCAAAAAGTGCTATGCCAGAAGTAGCACTGAGAGCGATGACAGTAACCTTGATGGTATCACCGACTTGGGGGGAGAAATCGGCAGCATCATGGAGAGGATCAGGGAACCACTGGCACAAAACTGAATTCAATTAATAAGCGTTGAAAATCAGTTCGCGCTGGGGATCCAACATCTAGATCTCACCGCTAACGCCAACTCCCTCTTGAGTAAGCGACACTGTTACACCAGCCTCGAAAGCAGTACTATCACTGTTGATGAGGACCAACACAGCAATAGAAGTATCAATATGTCCGGAAATGTCGGGGATGGCAAAGGTACCCGTGATGGAAGTGAAATTATCCTAGGAATGGGGGGAGGGGGAATGATATCATGGATGAACGCAGATACAGGGAATGATACGAACGTTTTGTCCGCCAAGCATAGCACCAGCCCAATTTGGATAATCTTGCACGCCATTGGCGAGATTAGCTGTAGACTTCGACAAGCTATTCTGAGTCGCACTGCGGCGAGCCTGCGAGTGAGGGAATGCAGAGAGCTGTGTCGCTGAAGCAAGCAGAATGCTGGCAAGAAATTCATGCTGAAAGATCATTGTCTGCAGAGAAGAAATTGGAGAATGCGGGCTGTTTATATGTGACGAGAACATGAGGACGAAGGCAGTGGGATTTTATACCCATCGTTTATGTCCTGACATTTCCAGGAGTACTAACCGATTGCCAAGTGGACGCACAGCTGAGCAGCCCTTCCAGGAGCGCTTCACCAGGCTGTCATGGGGCAAGCACTCGAACGGACACTCGAAACTTGCATGAGCGATTGCTACAGGACCGGCCACAGTGAGATGATCAGTGGTAGCCTGTAAGGACACGCGCATACCATCTGCTATCGTTCCGTGCCGTCCCGATGCCGGTCCTCGATCATTGCTCGATCGAGGACCTTGGCATACTGTCACTACAGGACCGGACGGACAACGAATAGATCGTTTGTACGCATTCCCTTGTTCCGCTTCTGAGTGTTCCCGCCATCTGGCGGTGTTCAATAGCCGCTGGTAGCCGATGTTCAGGACCAGTTAGAACCATCGACCAGTTCACTGATGAGTGTCACTGGTAATCTGATCTGCAGACATCCTCATTCCGACTTTTACTACTTACCACTCGTCTTTAAGTGTAGGAGCGTAAAGGTGCTCGTTGATTGAGCTGTCTGGCCCGCCAATCAGTGAGACCAAAATTGGCTATACAGTGCTGTACAGCCGCATAGTACGGCGCTGCAGTGCCGTGCGGCACAGAGTACTACAGACTCAGAAACATGTACAGGCTCGGCAAC
This sequence comes from Boletellus deceptivus, assembly GCA_038090195.1. Taxonomy (NCBI): domain Eukaryota; kingdom Fungi; phylum Basidiomycota; class Agaricomycetes; order Boletales; family Boletaceae; genus Boletellus; species Boletellus deceptivus. The sequence continues at coordinate 23,717 of JBBPMG010000107.1, forward strand.
ACAGTGCTTCTGGCACACATTTGACAACGCGAAGGAAACCCTTTTATAGCATTGAGGTGGTGAAAATGCTGTGATCAGAGATACAAGCGACTACATCTGATCTGTGACTGGTTCCAAGTTGAACCAGCGCCCATCGTACCCTCCTTCCTAGCTTCAGCCATAAATAGAACTGGTGGAGCGTCACTGTGGCGACACGGAGAGCGCGAAAGAGATGAGAGCGTGGGTTTAAAGAGAAAGAGAATGGGGGGCGAGAAAGTATGTCTTCGGCCCTATCTATTATCGTCCTACGGAATGGATGGAATAGTCTCATAGGAGGCCGATCGATCACCGCTGCGGCTTAGTGAGCACGAGCTCTGCTTGCATATGATTGCGGGTATCGCCAAATGTTCGAGACCCAACAGTCACTACCTGTCAAGACCTATGTAAAGTAGCGTCAAGACTATGGTACATACCATCTAGCAGCCCTCGCCTACAACCGTTTGATGACCACCCGCGCAGGCCATGTTACGCACCTAGACATGTTCTATAGGCGTACCATCGTTCTCAATTTGGTCCGGGCAGCTCGGGTCCACGCGGGCATCCACCCGGACCGACCGCGCGTGGCGATGTATGTCGCACTGTCCACATTAATGGCGCTTGCACGCGGGCGGGGCCGCCGAATGACGACTCGTTCCAGTATCTGCAGCGACTGGATGCTCACCGTCGCCTCTGGAGAGCTGACAAGCCGCTGCGTGCGATGGCATAGCGGTAATGGGGGAAGGGGGGGGGGAGTTTTAACGGAGCGTATTCCGTTGTTATATTCCACTAGCAGTAGACGCCCACTGGCAGATCAGCGCCACAGGGGGACCTCTGCACGCTAGTCTGTACTCCCTTCATCCGAAAGTTGTCTCCGAGTCAGCAAGGGTCGTCTGGGCCCGTGTGTCGGAATTGCGTTGTTTGACGCAATGGAAATTGGGAACGGTGCCAACGGAAAGGTCTGACGTATGTTCAGCTGGAAATTATCTTGATGGTCGGAAGATTTCACTCGCATCCCCAACCGAGACCGTGGCCGAGGACACATTAAATGGGCCATACTGGGGGGCCTGAGGGCAGGTTTAACGAGGATGCGGGACAGCGCCATCCATGACAGCGGCAAGAGCGAGGGTGGCGGGGGCGAAGGTAAACTGCATGCTGCGATGAAAGGCTGAGGAATACAAAAGGATGCTGAAGAATGTATGAATCCCCCGAGCTTGAATACTCTAGGGGACACTGCGTACTACGATGGAGACGCTTTGAGATCCCATTGTCAGGTAAAATTTTCGCCGACTCGGACGTCGTCAGTATTTCCGAGTGTAGAACCACGACGGACCGCAACCCAAGGTGAACCAGCGATGCGACCTACTTGAACGACCCCCCCCCCTCCGCCCAGTGGTCTTTTGCACGGAGGTGTTCGTGCGTAAAGCGGGCATAGCCCTCCTTTTCACCTACAACTCTGGCCATTTCAGGAATTCGAACCAAAAATTAACATAAAATAAAACGATGAGCATCTGGAGATTAACCATGACCATGATAATGCAACACGTTCGAGTTATACAACACGTGTCCGCGACTTATGTGACTTTAACGAGCATCAAGGAACAAGGACAAGGGACCGAAAAAGCAAAGAGGAAAAGGTAACATGACGAGTTATGAAAACAAGCGAGTCCCAACCAACCGACAGAGGACAGAATTACACGGGGGTAACTATACTACACAAGTGATCAGCAAGACAATAGCTCGGTAAAAAAAAAGGAGGAAGAAGAGAGAAAGACAAAGCCCGCTCACGGTCTGACCCATTAGTTAGCCTTGGTACTTTTTGATCAAATCCCTCAACCGCGCCTGTCCAAATCCCAGGTCACCTATCGCCCGACCTTGGCCACCAACAGCAGCAGTGACGCCACCACCTCCTCCCGTCTTGACCGCAGTGGTGTTCCTGGACGCATTCCGCCAGTCCGACATGGTCTCTGAAATCATCGGCGGCAAAGTCCGCAGGCCTTGTCCCGGACCGTGCACCTTGGCCCGCGCCAACGATGCCGTAGAAGATAACATGGGCACCGCGTGCGAAGATGACAAGACGGCCGGCACAGTTGTCGCCTTAGTTGGCTTGGACACCTCGCGCGTTCCCACCCCCGTGCCTACTATACCCACGCTCGCGCCCGTCCGCGGCTCCCCACCAACCCCGATGCGGTTCAGGCCAATGGGTATGCCCCCACCTCCGGGGCCACTAGGCGGGACTGGGCGCGCTGGAAGTGGGTTGCGCTTGAGAACGTTCAACGCGGGCTTTCGCACGGCCAGCGGCGACGTGGGGAACTTAGGCTTCTTGGGGGTAGATGCAGACATGGGAGTCGCGTCTCCTGTCTTGGCGTTTGCGTCAGCATTGACATTGGCCTTGGCGGCCCAGAGAGATGCAACTTGGGTCACCTTGCCACCCCTACCCCCGCGCGCAGACCGTACATCGTACTTCACCTCAGGATCTGCAGGTCTCGTGGGGAGACGGGGTAGACGGCCCGGAAAGAGACGAGCAGGATGTATGGATGGTGGCCGTAATTGTGAGGGTTGTGTCTGTACCGGTGTCTCCAATGACTCTGACAGTTCCACCTCTGCGCTCGGAGACAGGGAGGTAGGTAGTCGGTTGGGAGAGGACAAAGGTGTCTGATGGATATCGTCGAGAGAGGAGCGACGGGGAGAGGGTTTCAATGATGACGCTTCGCCGCCAGGGCTGCCGTTGGTTGCTACCGCGTTCAACGTCGACATGGTGACGAACCCAGACGAACGCGGGTTCGGAGATGCCAGCACGTCCTTGTCCGTCGAGATATCGCCTCCGCGACGCGCTTCCGTCTTGTCTGTCATCTGTGTCGGTGCAGGTCCAAACGATGCGCTCTCCTCAATGGGCACAAAGCGAGACGTAGTGGGCGATATAAGCAAGTTCGGGTCGTCCGTCTGCGGCGGAACGGAGATGTCAATCTCTCCTAACCAGGCGGCCACTCGCCCCTTGGCCTCTTGCCGCAGCTTGCGCCCCTCACCGTCCTTGACCCCTTTGCGCACCCGTCGGCGAGCTGCCCTTTCGAGGTCTTCCTCGCTATGCTTACTCTTGCCGAGCTTCCGCGAACTCCTGCCTTTTTGGGTACGGGTATCCCTATCATCCTCGCTTGGACTGTGTCTGCTTCTTCCATTGTGCTGCGTATGTTCATCCGAATCCCGATCCTGCTCCTGTTCCCGCTCCAGGGTTGGCCTCAAAAGGTTCTCCCGGTCGGCGAGGGTCAGGCTGGAGATAGCACTGTCGTTGACGGTGTCCGGTGGTGGTGCACTAGGCGGGATGGTGATCGGCTGCACGACGCTGCGGACGTGTGGCCGCTCGTCGGTGTCAAACCTACGCGTACCAACCTCGGCCAAAAGTCGTCGCTCCAACGCATCTAGTCCGTTCTCTAGTGGCACGTCCTTGCCCAGGTTCGCTCCCAAACCAGACAATTCCGTCAGCGCCTTGGGGAACTTGATGGGCGTGATGGCCGCAATGGGTGGTGTGGGCGGTGCGCGGGGTACATGGTCCGTGGAAGATGGAGAAGTGGAATGGCCGGGCATGGTCGCCTTCTCGGTCGCAAAGAGCGTGTCCACACGCGGACGTTGCCTCAAAGGGGGTCTATCTTTGCTGGACGGAACAGGAGGAGTAGGAAGAGTCTTGTCTATGCTCGAATCGAGTTGCTGCCGATCGGCTTTGCGGTCGTGAATTCCCCGAGCGTCTATGTGCACCTCGCTCTCGGGGAGATCTAAACTCAGATTACAGGTCCGCCCCCCAACGTCGTCCGCCATGTGTTCAAGTTCACCGACTTTGTCACTCTTCGGGATTGACCCATAGAGCGAATGTCTCGGTGACGGCACAGGGCGTGGGGAGTGTAGAACCCCCTGTGAATCATGAGGGTTTGGCAGCAGAGGTAGTTGAATTGGGGGCAGTGGATCGTTCGGTGTAGGAGGTTGATGGGGAGCACACGATTGTGAAGAATGGTGTTGTAGGCCGGGTGAAGCGGAGCGATGCGCAGCCAAATGGAAGTTCTGTGAAGTCAGGGAAGCAACAGCCCCCCCTAAATGATTTTGAATTGTATAACAGTCAATTGCCTCCGCCAGTCCTTCAGGGCGAGCGTGAGGTACGTGCATGGGCGGTGGTGGTAGCAATCTTGGCGAAGACGTATATGATGCCGATAATTCGGGCGTACTGTAGGGTCCCTGCAAACGAGGGTCCGCAGATATGGACCGTTGCACAGGCGGCGAATAAGAATAAGGAATCTCTTGCCAGTTATGGGCCTCTCTCTCGTCGTGGGGGTTTGGCAAATAGTCGACAGCGGGGTTGGGAGAGGGGGATGTCAATGCAAGATCGTGTTCAGTGTATAGGGGAATCAATCTGGTTCCAGGAGAGGGTGGAAGTGGCCTTGGCGAGATAGGTGCTGCGTACGAATACGAGGTAATGAGATCCGGTAATGACGTCGATGTTTCGGGGACCGCAAGAGAGTGATAAATGATTACAGGCAAAATGATGACAGTATCCTCGCTGGTGGCTATTGGCGATGTGAAAAGGAAAAGTATAGAGAGCGCACCTTTCTGGAGGCATATCAATTTTTAGCTTCAGGGCACAGCGTACCTCGAAGAAGCTTTCTGTACCCTTGCCATGATCGTCAACGGGCAGGCCACCTTTAACACCACGCGAATGGCGAGGTATGTCAATGACGAGAGTGGCTATTCCCTCTGTCCCTGGAGGAAGAGAGTATTCTGATCCACGGAATTCGACTTGTGTAGAGACCTCCAAAATATTAGGAGGCGAATTCCCAGCTATGAATGACTGAGAGAAATGAAGTTCCCGCGTTAATGTGACTGTGACGCCGGACGTCTGGGCAGTGGTCTCAGAGAAAGAAGTCAGCAAGGACACGAGAAGAACACACCCAACGTTGCGTGTGGTTCTTTAATTGTAAACTTATACATGCAGATTCTCCCCCCACAACCACACTGTTGGTTAGGGTTGCCTGGGCCCAAATCTTGCCTCCTTCCGTGATGACCACAGCCTGCGGTGATAGAGCTGGAGTGGTTGGATCCCAACTTTCGACCACTTTCACTTCCCGTCTGTCAGTAACGAGGCTCGTGTCTCCTTTCCACGCTGCGCTCACGCTTGCTCGTATTTCGTACCTTATGCTTGCAGGGCCGAAACAGATGGAAGACGGAGAAGATACGGAGAGCGGAAACTGGAAGAAGAACGTCGTCTGACCACGCCGAGCAGCATAATGATGCGCCGGAAGGAGTGATTCGCCAGCTTCGGGAACATAATCAGAGTATACGGCATTAGAAGGGGGAAGACCTGGGCCTTGAAAGAGTCTGCGGGAATGGATGAAAGTAGAAGTTGCGGAGCGTTCTCCAGAGTCGACCTCTTGAACGATTATCAGCAATGCGAGCGCAGTGCCACGGACACGCACTGCTCTACCTTGAATAGCATACAATTCGACCATCATCACGCCTATACCGAGCAACGAGTCGAGGTCGGCACGACTTTCTACTTCCATCTTTCCAGAGATGAGTCCGCCGGCAACATAAACAGGATCGGACAGAGTCAGCGTAACCTTGACTTTTGCATGGTGTGGGGACGCGTTCATTGGCTCAGGGCGAGACTGAGAGACCATAATAGCAGGACAGTTAAAGAGAAAGTGCTAGAAAAAAGCCGCTGAAGGTATTTATGTGATTGCGAATATACGTTGACGGAACAGCACTGCTGCGGAATTGGGCAACCTGGAGGAGGCAGCCATCGGGAAAGCATTGTTCAGACGGGGGCCATGACGGGCTGAGCTGTCGAGGTCGAGGTCGAGGGAGATCCGTCAATGAATCGTTTGTCCTTGTTTTGCTGCATCACCGTGCCCGACACGGCCATGGACGTACGCCTGTCTTGTCCTCCAACACGACCGGAAACCCACTCATGGCCACAGACAGCGCTCCAATGCACTCAACCAATCTATGCAGGGCCTCTGGTCAGCCCATCGCAAAGCCAAGTTGAACCTCAACACGCTCGTTGCGCCGCTGCCAACCCCACAGACAGCGACCCCTGCTCCGCAATCAAACAAACTCACAGAGGTAGTTGCTCCCGCCGAGAAATCAGTCGATGCTGGGCCCTCGACTAGTACGCAGGCAGATTCCAATCCCCCGACCGCACCTGTGGACACCTACCCACCATCTTCGAAGCGCAAGCTGCGCCGCGTCGTGGACGATAATGACGGAGCCAAGCGGGCCCGAACGGCTAATGGGAACAGCAACAATACGTTAAAGACCTATGACCCGCCTCCCACGCGCCTCTCCGACCTTGGTGGGGTAGAGTCCTCCATCGAAAAGGTCCTCGAGCTTGTCGCCATGCCACTCTGTCACCCAGAAATTTACTTGCATACTGGGGTACAGCCTCCACGTGGGGTGCTGTTACATGGTCCGCCTGGATGTGGCAAGACACTTCTGGCGAACGCAATTGCTGGGGTAAATACTCGGTCCTGTTCATTCAGGAGGACGTATGAGTGCTCATGTGTGGCCTTTGCTATAGGAACTTGGTGTGCCCTTCATCAGCATTTCTGCGCCGTCAATCGTTTCGGGGATGTCGGGTGAGTCAGAAAAGACTCTAAGAGATACGTTCGAGGAGGCAAAAGTAGGTTACCCTAGCTCGTTAGTTAACATCTCTGACGTCGAGCCACAGCGTGTCGCTCCATGCCTCTTGTTCATCGATGAAATAGACGCCATCACACCAAAGCGCGAGAGCGCACAGAGGGAGATGGAGAGACGGATCGTGGCCCAGTTCTTGACATGCATGGATGGTTGGTGTTTGTCGTTTGTTTGTTCCTTGCCACATAGCTAAAGTGTCAAAGACATGTCTTGGGAAAAGACGGAAAACAAGCCTGTAATTGTCATCGGCGCTACCAATCGCCCAGACTCTCTGGATGCTGCCCTACGTCGTGCTGGTCGATTCGACCACGAAATTAGCATGGGTGTTCCCGACGAGGACGCCAGGAATAAGTCTGCTTTCTTCCTCGTGTCGCTTCATTCGCTCTCTTATATGGTTAAACACAGAATACTTCGCGTACTATGCGCAAAACTGCGACTTGAGGGTGATTTTGACTATGTATCCCTCGCAAAAGCAACTCCGGGATATGTGGGTGCGGATCTGTCAGCATTGACAGGGGCGGCTGGTGTCATTGCCGTGAAACGAATATTTAAAGAGCTTTCTCAGGGGACACTGGTACTATCGGATGTACCGGATGTAAGAAATGATGCCAGTGACACTCCGATGGTCATCGATTCGACCCCCCACACCCCTGCTACTGAAGCGCCGTTCCCTTACCCTCCCCGACCGTTCGCCTCGCTCGTCACTGGACTCTCGTCCAGCTCCATCGCACATTTCTTGAATGCCCATCCATCTCCACTGACGGAATCTCAACTCGCCCCGCTATGCATCACATCTTCCGATTTCCGCGCCGCACTCTCTCAGGTCCAGCCGTCCTCGAAACGAGAAGGCTTCGCGACCGTTCCAGATGTCACGTGGTCTGATGTCGGTGCACTGCACGGCATTCGGGAAGAACTCCAAATGGCGATCGTCCAGCCGATACGGCAGCCAGAGTTGTTTACCGCCGTCGGTATCGAAGCCGCCTGTGGTGTCCTGCTCTGGGGCCCTCCTGGGTGTGGTAAGACGCTACTCGCCAAGGCGGTTGCCAATGAGTCGAAGGCAAACTTTATCAGCGTCAAGGGTCCAGAGTTATTAAACAAGGTGCGTATTGCACGCGCCGCGAGTTTGTCTGTCTGGTTCAATTGCTCTTTTGTCGTTTAATATCTGGACGGCATAGTACGTCGGCGAGAGCGAACGCGCGGTCAGACAGGTGTTTTCGCGGGCACGTGCCTCGTCGCCCTGCGTCGTCTTTTTCGACGAGCTCGATGCTCTGGTACCGAGACGCGATGACAGCTTGGTACGTCATCTGTTCTCACTCTTCATATCTGGCGTTCTCTCATCGCGTGATCCAACGCCATGCCCACTGGATGCCCTGTCCCTCCCCCTCACCTTTTATTTTATTTTTTTTTCAAACGTTCTGTTCCAAACAAACGACGGTCATACCAACACGAAACGACAGTCCGATTCGTCCGCGCGTGTCGTCAACACGCTCCTCACCGAACTTGACGGACTGGACGGGGATCGCGAGAACAAGGCGGTGTACGTCATCGGCGCGACCAACCGCCCGGACATGATCGATCCAGCGATGGTCCGTCCAGGCAGACTCGACAAGCTCCTGTACGTCGATCTGCCCACGGCGTCAGAGCGTGTCGAGATTGTGCGGACGTTGATCAGGCGGGTGCCGGTTTCGGACTCGGACTTGGACTCGGAAGACGGCGGCGGACCTGGGAACGGGAGTGGGGGCGGGAACGGAGAAGGACAAGGGAACGTGAGCGCGCGCGTGGAGAGGTTGGTGAGCGAGCGGTGTGAAGGGTATAGTGGTGCAGATTTGGCGGCCGTCGTGCGGGAGGCGGGGGTGGTCGCGTTAAGACGCGTGTTGGGGTCGCTCGAAGAGATGGAGCGAGGGGAGGAGGGGTTGAGTAGCAAGGCGGTGGTGACGGGCGTGGGGTGCGGAGAGACAAAACGGAGGGTGATGGTCACGACGGCAGATTTCGTGCGCGCAGTGGACAAGGTGGGGCCGAGCGTGTCAGCGACCCAGAGGAGAAAGTATGAGGCACTGCGAACAAAGTTTGCGGGGCTGCCGATCAGAGTCAAGGGTGAAGAAAGTCGGATCGAGGAGGTCGTGTAATTCAGACATCCATTGGCGTACTCAGCATCGGGTTTGTCTCTTGGGGCATAAGCGGGTCCACGATGGGCATGGGCCCATCCGCGATGTCCAAGATGGTGTGCTCAGCTAGGTATTACTCAGTGATTTGAATATGATCCGCGAGATACAACTTATTCGCCCCAACTTAAAATCCAGACACCTTCGCACGTTTGGTCCGTCGCGTCCGCCCCGCGTGACCATCTCTGGCAACGACGCCCCGCACGGCCTCCCCTCCCGCCCCCACCTCAACCTCGTCCCCGCCCAGCATCCTCAACAGCCGTCGCTTTTCCTCCACTTGCACCGGATCCTCGTAAGTGACTCTCATACTTTCCTCTGTCGATCGCATCGGACCTATCCCCATCCCGTCGAGCAGGCTCATGTCAAGTTCTGCCGGCGGGGCAGGCGGGAGGACGACGCGAAACCGAGAGGGCGAGACAACCTGTTCGCGTGATGGGTCCCGAGACACCATCTGATTTTTGACAACCACAAATACCGTGCGTGAGCACACGACAGGAAACAAACAAACAAAAGAGAGACGTACGTTGGACTGCCCACCAGGTCGCGCCCGCTTCCCCTTCTCCGGCCCGCACACCCCCGCCTCTTTCGTCTCCTCATCTTCCTCCGCGATCGGCCGTTTCCCAAGGAGCGACGTCAGACTCTCGTGAAGTGCTTTCGTGATCGCGTCCGTATCTGCAAGGTGCGCAGACGAGGAGGCGGCAAACGCGTCAGGAACCGAGCTCGACGGTGGCAGTCTCATCGGTGACGGAGAACTCGAGGATGGAACTCGACCTTGGGATGGTTGGGCTTCGGCGTCAGCTTCGGAAGCGTGCGTCGAGGGGATTGGCGTGACGTGCGTGCGTACTAGGGATGCGAGAACGGGGGGTGTCGGTCTTAGAAGAGGCAGCTCGCCCTCGACAGGAGGTGGAGAGCTACTTAGCGGAGGCGGGTCCGGGGGAGAGGAAGCAGGCGGGTTTCCACCACCGTCGGCTTCCTCTGGGGGATCTGACTTGTGCGTCAGGAATCGCGGTTTGCCAAACAGTGCGCCGTGTGCAAGAGATCTTGGTTTCATCGTCTTGTCGCGGGGGGTCCGAGCGTCTCGTCCCCAGTCTCGCAAGGCCGTATCTTGAAGCAGGGCTGGATTTTTGACGAACATGGGCTGGATCGCTGGATCGCCTGGGGGCAAGGATAAGCACGATACACCACAGAAAGCGAGACACGAATGCAGTTACCATTTGTGATGTCCATCATTTGACAGTCTACTTCTTTCTCTTTGCCTTTTCCTTTGTCTCTCTTCAGTGTTTGGTCCAGAGGCTGAGTGGATCTGAAACTATCCTCTCCATCGACGGATGCGCCAACACGAGACCCACTAACGAGATATTCATCCACCCGCGGAACAGTTCCCGTCCGCGCGATGTCTTCTAACCAAGCCAAAGAGACAGCCGGAATCCGCCACTCCAATGCTTTGTCAAACTTAGCACCCGCTCCACTCGGACAGAGAAGGTGTGTTGACCGTCGAGAAAATGTCGACTCAAGATTAATTCCTGCACAAGCGGTAACTAAAATCGTTTCAGAGAACACAAGGGAAACGCACCGACCGCCCTCACGAGACGTCGAATCCAACACAACTCCGACTGGTCAAGGCCAGACAAACTCAGGTTGATCTTCTCTGCATCTTTGGCATACGTGAGAAGAACGACTAGTCAGGGAGCGTAATCAATATGAACCCACCAGGCGCCGGCACCGTGATCATGAGTGGTCTGAACGATATATTTTCGTTTGGATCGCATATTCGCTCGTGGAACACACAGTGTTCCAACCAGCATTCTGTCCTGTACTTCGTTCGTGCAAACTCGTCAAATTCGTCACGATAGAGCTTACTTCCGCTATCAGGAAGGCCAGCACGTCAATGCTTGTATAGAGTCAGGGGCGACGTCAAACGGTAGAGGGGACGCACCTAATCAACCGTACAATAATAAAACTCGATTCTTCACTATCGTCATCCATCACGACCCCACCTCCGTTCTCAATTGCAGACCGAACATTCGGACAGCGTGCTTCGCCAAGAAGACGGAAGGTGTACCCCGTGAAGAGACTCGGGATTGCTGGCCCTGATGCTGGCTGACTGGTGTCACGTAGGCCACTTCCTTCTGCCTCCCCAAGGCAAACCGACGAATACGTCGTACTCCGTCGAAATGGCAACCGAACCGTGGACTCTATTGCAGGAGCGGGTGCAAACGAGTTTGCCCGTCTGAAAGACGATATCACGCTTTCTTTCTCTTTTTCTTTCCCACCTTCCATACCAGCTCCGCTACGAGTTCCCCCGTTCGGTCGGATCTGTGTCGAAGGCAGCGATCGCATAGGTTGCGACTTGGTTGGACTTCGGACAAGTTTCCCACCTTCAAGTTCGAATCCACGAGGTTTCAGCAGGCTTTGCCAGAGCTGGAGGGTTACAGCTGGGACCGGCTTGTTGATAACGGCCATTTCTTCCTCCTCACCATCCAATGATAGATTGTTTATAACGCTGAAGCTACCTGCAGGGATCACACGCTTCAGCCGCTTCGGTTCATTGACGTCGTCCACGGGTATGGCCGATTCCCGGTGAGAGCCTGGAGCGGTGTTTTGAATAGGAAGCGTAGATATAGACTCTGGACGACCACAAGAATTCAAGAATTACCAACGATGGCTAGAGTGTGGGCATGACTCACTCTCGGGTAGCGACTTGCGTTCCGGACGCGGACGGCTCACTTGATACTTTCTTTCGTCGAACCTACCTTTTCGGAGCGTATCGGCGGATGTCATTTCAAAAATAAAAAGGAACGCCCACCACCAAACTCGAGAGAGTCCCAAAACCACTCCTCCCAAATGAGGTGAATGTGTGCTTCTTTTCGCTCATTGAACTTTTCCGCATACTTCATCTTTTCTGTCTCCGTGTCACCGGAGCACAGGAGATGTGTCACCTTGACAGGACGCTCAAGATTCTTGAGGTACACTCCTTGGTGCGCGGTCACCAGACGGTTTATTTCGGTTCGCCGATCAATGTCTTCTATTCCAGATAGAGATAGCACGACGCCCGAGAAGACGGGGAGACGATGCTTGGCTACGCTCTAGCATAGAACAGACTGTCGGTCGGAGTCAGATAGCAATGCTGTCTCGTACCTGTTCCACGTCGACGTCATCGCCTCGTAACCATACAGCGTGTGCGTCTGTAATCCAGTCCGGGGTCATGATAGGTACCCTTCGCTCGAGTGCGCACTGCACTTATCAGTAACAACGAAAGACAATAGACCAAAGGAGACGTACCATGTACTTGGCTCCGCCGTGCGCATTAGCGATGAGATGCGTGACGCGGTCGGTCAGGTCGCTCGTGGAGACCGCACCGAGCTCGAATGCCATCTTGAACAATGTAGACTGGACGCACGGATGAAGTAGGGTTCGGAACTGGTCGGTTGATGAGGCACACCTTGTCCATCAATCCAGTCGCGCATATGACGAAATGTTTGAACGGTCGTGGACAGAGATCCACCATGCTTGCGTTTGGAGGTACTTCGGAGTCGGAGCTGTGGTCGCGCGACAGGTGAGCGCTAGCTTGTGCGGAACGGGTCGGGGGAGGTGCGGGTCGAAGCTTGACATTGGGTACCTGCGCAAGACACGGTGAGCGAGAGCGTAGACCGTGCCAAGGGCGCGACCAGCCTTGTGTGACTTGTTGCCGCGTCGCATCGAAGAAATAATAAGGTAATAAGTTTGTGGATCATGGAAATAATCCAAGCACGTGACATCACATGATGTGATTTAGGGCTGGTTGATACGCGACGCTTGTCGGTTTCGGCCAGCGCGCGGCGTCTGTTAGCATTAGCAGAACGTGCTCCGAGCCACCCGATGTCATAACGTAGCACTACCATCCACAGTCCATCTGTAGGAGTCCCGCCGTGAGTCTGCAACTAGTAATGATGTCCTCAGAGGTAGTGTTCACCGGTTGCTAGAAGCCGGCCAGACAGTCCTGAGCACAGTAGTGGCAAGTTGTAAAGAAATTCATAAATGTAAACATGGACCCTAGCGATAACATGCCAGTTTGTGCATACAGCGTAACGAGGCTCTACACGATCTCAACCTCGGCAGCCCAAAGTCCGGGTTTCAGCCTTCGGAATCGGACGAGATGAAGTTGTGTCAGCCGTACGCCCAGCGAATCCCTTTTTGCGTTCTCCCCTTGATGAAGCGCAATATTGTAGAACCCGAGCTTGCTCGGAAGCAGACTCTCCCTTTCTACTTTCTGGAACGTCACGGCACACATTTTCAGCAATCAGAGCGTCGGACGCGAAATGCAAAGACCCACCTCGAAAAAGAGAGCGTACAAGTTCACGATCTGAACGGCGAGTTCATGCCTGGTCAATGCTACACCATCCGCCCCTTGTTGGGTGTAAATGCTGCCCATTTCAGGTTGATAACCGGGCCACTAGAGATGCATGGTATAAAAAATAAAATAGAAAAAGGGGTCATGTTTCGCTCACCGTAATAATGAGATTTAGGCACTTCCAATGGCGGAGTATATCCACGGCGATACGATTCGCATCCTCCATGACTGACGGCGTCCCTCGAAGAATATCCTCGAAGGAAACACCTTTCGAAGGACTGCTCGTACTACCCCGGCCTCTGAATTCGATGACGTCCACGGGCGGATCGATGATAGGATCGACACCGTGAATCGGTACTGGCACTGCGCGAAGACCCCCGGGACGCGGCCATTGACCAACCAGTCCCGCTGAACCGATGGGTAGAACGGCGTTTCTTGGGTAGCGACGGTGCGTCTCTTGTTGTTTCCGTAACACCCCATCGGGGTCGGTCCAGTCCCGAACACCAGCCCGGTCGCCGTAATACCCAGTCAGCAGTTCCCCCGGAGTCTTCGTGGTCGCCTCGGGGATCGGGTCCTTGTATGAGTAATCCGGCGGATGCGGTATCTTGAGTTCAGATGGGTCGACGGTGTCTGGTGGAACCCAGAAACCGGATTCGTTTATAGGCATGGGGAGCAAAGGGGATTGGAAACGAGCAGTGAAAGCGGTGATCGGAGACGGTCGTCTCGCTGGCGTTCGTCACCCCATGTCGACGCTCGAGGGCTCTTATACGTCGGGCAAGTGGTAAAAGGGCCTTTCACGTCCACAAGTTCTTCAAAGGAACCAGGCCAATCTGAAGCAGAATGTGCGCAAGCGAGAGCCGCTGTGCGGCACAGACAGCATCCGCGAGGATTTACGGCGCGAGTCGCCATGATGCGGTCACGAAAACGTCCTCGGTGGACTGGCGTGATGGCACCAAAGCGCATTATCGACCACGAGCAGTGCCACACGAGGGCTTTTTTTTTTTGTCCACCAGTTCACGATGACAAAGGACGGAAGCATAGCTTCTCGCATAGATTCCTGCCGCAGGTCTTGGAGAATGAGAAACGGGCACTCGCGGAGAGCGTAAAGCCCACGGGCGCTCTTTCAACGACAAGCACAATCACGTTCGCTTTCACGTCGGCTTGTAGACTGTCCGAAAAGGAAAGGAAAAGAAAAAGAAAAAAAAAGATATTTCAGCGCACCAAGGAAACGATAATACACCGACGTTGGCACTCGACGCTATAATAAAACTCGGAAACCTGGGATTAATTCGGGTAAGAAAAAGACGCGAATTTCGTTGTACTTGTCTTACCGGTCATTGGAACGAGATTTCATTGCGCTGAGGCGCTGAGGTTGACCGTTCCCATATGGGGACAGATGTGACCCCTTCGCACCGTGTTCTCAACGCCACCCCTTTGGTCGCCGATGCCACCAAGGGCTCGATGCGTCCAACTCGTTGTGAGTATCTCATTCTATACTCTTGGGGAACGGCACCTCCCTGTGAGTAGTTAGCCAACCAGTATCAGCCGAGCTCTGAAGCGTTAAATCCCCCCCCCTCCCCCACGACGACGACCCGTAGAATGATGGGACGTTGCGCCATTTCACCTTCGCCGATCTGGATGCATCCCAAACCCCAAAGTAGTGACATCGAGGCGAAGATGAGGATCGATTCCCCCATGGTGATAAGGCATACCGCCACCCGGCAAAAACGGACGGGGACTTGCAGTAGCCATCAACCTGACGTCGACGGAGAAGGCACAGACGATGGCGTCAAGCAGGGCAGGGCGTCACTACAACACAACGTGTCGTCGACGCCGAGAGCAAACAAAAAAAAGGAGTATGGAGCAAACGACGCCGTTCAGGAACGGAAACGCCGTCATGCGTAAACGTTCGCATGTACAGCATAGCCCGCAAGGTCCTCCCCCGAGTCCAGAATCCTCCCTCCCCCACCCGCAATTTCTGGGTTAGGCAATGGGTGCCGCGTAAGACGAGCGCGCGCGCCGCCGCCGCCGCCCATCACGGGTCTCCAACGCTAAAATTCTGAACGGCCCATAACGAAAGAAGATTCTGGCGATCCGATCGAGAAAAAACGGAAGCGAAGTGCAACATTTTTCTGAGACCATGCCCACGTCGCGAGGACTGCCTCGAGATAACGCTGACGTCAAAGACGAACGGTCGTCGTCAAGCGTTCTGCAGGGGGCGAGCGGTACTCGGTTGTGGTGCGAGCACGTTCCGCGTAGGGTCGATCACCTTACCCAACCTCGACGTCGCGCTGCTGGCCGTCTCTCACAAACTCGAAAAAAAAAGGCATTGCTCTGACATCCTCAGAGGCCTCTCGCTTCAAACTTACGTCCACGCTCCGGAAACGACACGACAGATCACGAACAGCTCGCATCGTCACGTCGGACATGACGAGTACAGGACCGGCCCAGATAACAAAGGGTTGGTATACGCTACGCCAGATTACTTCCCCAGAAAAAAAAAAAAAAAAAAAGACTCGTCAAGACCACGCATGGGACACCGCACGTACGACCCGGTCAACATCCGAGACCGATCATGGAGTCCGCAGTACCTCCCGTTCCACGAGCCCCGAATTCGCATCGAGAAGAGAACGCTCGTATGGATCGCGGCCGCAGCGCGTCCGAGGTCGACGTCGCGTTCCCGCAAAAGCGGCGCTCCGTTCCGGGCTTGGATGAAGCTTCTGCTGCGCTTCTCCCCCCGTGGACCAGTCCATCACACCTGTGAGGAAGACTCGCACTCGGAGCGCCGCCACCTCCCGCCGTTCGCTCCGGTATGCCATTTTGTTCGGATCCCAGAACGTCATCGCCGTCGATAGAGATCGCGCACGAAGCGAAACACGAGCGTGTCGCAAACCTGACGTAGACATGGATCAGACAAGGGCAACAGGAACCAGAACCCGGAGCGCTCGGACCGCCAGCACGACGAAGACATGAGGCAGGGGCAAGGTGCTGCTACGGCGTGGGCGGTACTTGGAAGAACGGGACGGACCAAACGCTTGGCGCGGCTCCAAGCACCAAAACGAGCCACCAATATTGGCTCGTCGTCACGAGGTCGCCAAGTAAATCTCAAATGGACGTGCGTCATGATGCAGATGCGGCCGCTTGACGACCGCAGCGTTTCAGTCAATGACCAAAGATGTCCCCCACACAGAGCCTCGAGGAAGCACAGCTATTATTGCACTCAGTCAAAACGAGGGATACAAGGGTATAAAAGCATGGGATCCGAATACCAGCGCTTGTTCCTCAGGATGAACATAAAAGTGGACCGAGCGACG
The DNA here is from genome assembly GCA_038090195.1 of Boletellus deceptivus. Classification (NCBI taxonomy): domain Eukaryota; kingdom Fungi; phylum Basidiomycota; class Agaricomycetes; order Boletales; family Boletaceae; genus Boletellus; species Boletellus deceptivus. The sequence goes on from JBBPMG010000107.1 coordinate 40,213, forward strand.
GAGAAAGAACGATGGCCACTCACGCGTCTCTCTCCCCCTCCGAGGACATCGTAATCGCTCGTACTTCAGCCATCCATTCCCCATGACTCGTATTCCTCACTGCGATCAGATGCAGTTGGTCAAACGTAATGCCGGGAGATGACGACCCTGCGTATGATGAGACAATGGTGTAAGGCCCAGGTCGAACGGGGGAAACAGCCTGTAACGTCATATACTAGGCCGCATCTGTGTAAGCGCGAGCATGTTTCCGATGCGAAAGAATAAGCTGAACCACATACGTAGAAGAATTCGGCAAATGCAAGAGCGACCTCATAACCCAATTCAGCACGGGTTATTGGCTTACCGTCCGTGCCGAAGGCGGATATCACCTTTGCAAGCGGTGGATAATGGGGCCACTATCATCGACAGGCGATAAGATGCAAACATTGTCGGCAGAACCGAAGACGCACGAGAATGTTGAGCCGCAGATCAGTAAGACCAAATCCGTCGAGCACGCGCTGGAAGGGGTCCTCGAGGTCGGAAATGTTTCCACGCAAGAGGTCCGCCACTGGTATCCCTAAAGCCGGGTTTCTCAGGTACATACACGAGGCAGGAAAAATCAAACATGCGATGTCATACCTTCTATTCGAACACCGATGCCCCAATCGGAACGCCGGAAACCAACAACAAGACCTGTACCACCCCTTTGGTTGTCCACCGCGAGCAGCGGGATCTGCACGACGTCGTCCAGCTGTGGCTTGTTGGGAAGTGGATACGCGAGTACCGATGAGTGCCGAGGGTGCACACGTTGCGTCCCGTTATGCGATGGGTATACCGATTTAGTTTGGGGATAGCCAGAAGGTGGGCGTACACTGCCAAATATCTCGTCTAGCGGTCTGTGGTCCGCGCATGTAATCTTGTCGCCAGATGACGGAATGTATTGGTCACAAAGATCCGAAGAACCGTCGACGCAACGTATCATCGTGGGACCTGTGGGATCGGAATGAACAGTGCCTCGTGGACCGATGGTGATACTATTGTGTCGGGGATGCAAACAATAACCTGCCGTAGAATCCGACGAGAGACCCGCCTGTATTGTCCTGCCAGAACCGAAACGCGTATACCCATCCGCCAGGAGAGGTTGGGTATATTGGACGTCTTCCGCGGTGGGGTGCGAGGCTCCTTGCAGCTGTTGAGAGACATGGGTCCACGCAGCGCTTGGAGTTTCTGGATAGCGGTAATTCAAGTGCGTGAAGACATTCATGGTAGTGAACGAGCAGTTGCGACGCAGCAAGAACCAAAGAGAGACGGTGCAAAGTAAACCTGATGATGGCCGTCATTCCAAAGGAAAAGATCGCTGGCGTTTATATACCTTTTACACAGGATCCACTTTTCCACAGCCTGGCGGGTCACTCGCGGTGGTCGCTCAGTTTCGGGTTCTCAGTGTCACGGAATGTGATGGTAGATCGAGACGAGATAGGGTGTCTATGGCGCGGTTGTCAACCAAGAGTCACGATCAGTGAACAAAGAAGACAATGGACGGAATACATTTGTGTTTGGGCTGTACAGCAACGAGGCTAAAGTCGCCGGTCCAAGTCTGGTCTCAACGAGGCGGATTAGGGTGACGAGGAACGTAAACGTGGTGAAGGCCCGTCGGCGGAGCGGTGACCACTATGTGAGTGAAGTGAGTGAAGTCCAAGGAATAGACCGGAAGGGGCACCCTTCCACGATTCGCTCCTGGCTGATTGGCATGGCAGATAGAGTGGAACTAAGACGGTGTTTGGTCAATGCTGAAGGCGGGCCCTGAATGATTCGGTTCACATGGTCGACTCGCAAGCGTGACGGATAGCCTTTGTCCATCCGATTCGACATGCGTGCTTGTCGTAAGTGAATACGACGTGTGCCCACATTCAGCTTCTAGCATGTTTTGAACTCTGTTACCAAATGCGTCCTGGCGGTTAGTCATGCATTGTTTGTCCACGGTAGACTGCCCGACGTAAGAGCATGGTGCGGTGGTATATATCTTGACAGTAGGACGGTCAGATCGCAACACAAACATGCGCCACATACGACCGACCGAAACTGCTGGTGATGTTTGTCATCTGAAACGCGAAGCGCCTGCGTTGAACCAAGCTGTCCCCATCGAAACATAGCATCGACGCCCTCTGGATATGGTTGACATCACGATGGCAGCTGCATCTGGGTGACCAAATGGCCACCAACTGCTGTGTCCGAGCGCAGGCAAAAACGATCATCCACATGCAGGTTTCAGACGGCAAATGTGTCCGGGTCCTGTCATGGCTACGTACGTCCCCGTTTTGATGGGACTGGGGTACTGATGAATTTGCCGAAACGAACCTGAGGCGCTGTCGTGAGTCGGATTGCACTTGAGGCGACGCCAGCACTTGCCTGCTCACGTCGATTTCAAGTTCTCGGCTATTGCTATGTGGCCATACTTTTGTGTCCGTCCAAAGGGGTATGTGTTAGGAGGGAGTCGACCGTACCACCTCTCCGGCTAACCAGCGTCATCAACGGCACCGGTGCGTTGGTGTCTTGGTCGCTCGCCGACAAGCCCTGTCAAGGGCGGGGACATTATAACGAGGTTCAGGTTATGGTTGTTTTGTTTTGTTTTGTTTACGAAAAACAATTTACTGTCTGATGCCCCGCAGCGTCGACTCCAGGGGGCCAATCCATGTGCTCACCCCAGGCTCGCCCCTTGGAGCGTGTATCATTCCCGTCTCCACCCTCCACCCGTATTGCCAACCTCGAAAGCATATGGGCGAGAGACACCCCGTCCCTCGCTCACGGTCCGTGTTCGTCCTCGGAGCCCCCTGCCTCGTTCCAAGGGCCTATCGACCGCTACCATCCAGGTTAAACTCCAAAGGCGGCCAGCGCCGAACCCATGCGCCCCGTCCGCCCGGCTTCCACGCGCGTGGCACCCCAGGACGAGATCGCCGGCGCACGATTGGCTCCGGGATCGCGCTCGCGTCGCTGGGCTCGTTCCCAGGAGGGTGCGTCTCGCCGTTTAAGGGACCGGTGTGTCACCTCTTTTGTATCGCCCGGGAGGCACGCTGGGCCTGACTGAGCGTCGAGAGCGGTGAGGGGGGGTCGGTCGCATGGCTGGTGCGACGTTGCACATGTCTGTCGCGGGAGACGCTCTGGGCTGTCGTGTGCTGGCTTTCCCCCCGCGCCCCCGAGGTTACCGCAGGCACCACACTGACCCGAGCGCGCCCAGGGAGGCAATGGTTCAGCGAGACGAAGGGATCAAGGACGAATGCATGGCGGGAGACCGAACTCGGTGGCGACTAATTTCATCACGTACTACAAGGGGGACGCCAGAGTGCCGTTGGGTGCCCGAAAGGGCCCTGACTGCCCAGCTGGCCCGTGGGATCGTGCTTTTCGCACGACGGCTCCGCCGACACAAAGTCTCCTTATCCCCACCGACCTTCCTCCATCGCTAAGCCACCCGCCTCTCAAAGGGTCACGCACCCTGCGCCCTTTGTACCCCCTTTTGACTGTTATAGCTGGTAGTCCACCTGAACGGTCCTGGAGGGGTGGCGGTCGGGATAGCGGTCGAGTCGCCTGATGTGAGAGCTCTGGCAGGCTCGAAACTGCGTCTCCCACCCGCTCCTTTGCCTGTCCCGTTGATTGAACGTACTGTCCTGATCTAAACAGGCCTAGCGCGGCCCCGATCCTCGGAGAGGGGCATCCGATGGACAGCTCAGGTTGGCCTCTCTCGCACACGGACCCCACCCTGGGCAAGGCCCCCCAATATAGAACAACTGTTCCTGCAGGGGGACACCCCGTGCGTTTGGTAGACTGGCAGCGTCATCACCCAAGTGCTTCACCCTATTCCGGCGCGAGCGCTGTGCTTTCCATGATTCATGCATGTATGAGCTCTGCCTGCTCGGACGCGACCTCTATGGGAGCAATATAGCCAGAAGGGTGATTGACGACAAACTGGGTGAGAACGTGAAGCCGGTGAGCCTACTAGTGTGGGGCTGTTGATGCATGACCGAAAGAGTGGAACCCATGATGTGAACCACGGCGGCCCGTCGATAGTCGGGATAGTGTCCGACGGCTAGGACCGGGTCAGCGGATCCCGGGCGGCCCGTCGATAGTGTCATGTTAACAGAGATTGGGGGTGGACAAGCTCTTATCTGCGATAGCCATCGCCATCGACGCTTCCTTCTGAACCTGATCTCAGTTCACCATGTCCTCCTCCGACGCCGTGCTGACCGCCGCGCGCTATGGCAAAGACAAGGTGCGGGTGTTCCGCATCAAGCGCGAGACGGGCGGCGTGCACTACGTGGTCGAATACAACGTCACCCTGCTCGTCGAGGGCGATATCGCGACATCGTGAGTCGTCCTGCCCGACAGCCGTGCGTCGTTGAGCGATCTCCCACTCCAGCTTCACCCAGGCGGACAATTCGGTGGTCGTCGCGACCGATTCCTGTGCGTTCCTATTTTTTTCTCACGTAGCCCGCCGGCTGACCGACCGACCAACGGCGGGCAGTGAAGAACATCACGTACTGTGCGTGCACTGCCCGGTCGCCCTCCCTGCGTGCCCGCTGACGGCGCGGTGTAGATCTGGCCAAGGTGTCGGAGCACGTTCTCGTGCCGGAGCACTTTGCACTGCATCTGGGCACGCATGTGCTCTCCAAATACGCGCACCTTCACAAGGCGTTCGTCACCGTCGAGCAACTTCGCTGGTCGCGGATTACCGTGAGCGGGGCGGACGAGCCGCACACGCACGCGTTCCACCGAGACGGTGAGGACAAGCGTCTCGTCCAAGTCACGGTGCGTTTCGGTTTCGCGGGCGGCCGCTCTTTTATTGGGTGGAGGTGGGTGGGGGCTCTGAAACATCTCGAGTGGAGCCGGCAATCGCACCGCCAATAGAATCACTCCACATGATCCGAGGTCTGGCCCTTGGAGCCAGGCAGAACATTTTCTGTCTTGTATAGCTCCACTCGGTGCCGCAGCCACCCTGACGGACGCCTATATAATCCCCCCCCTCCCGCCCTTGAGCGCGCGTCTTGGCTGACCCTCCCCCCCTTCTGTAGTTGGAGAAGACGGACGGAAGGGTTCTGTCTGCCGACGTGTCGGCGGGGATCACCGACTTGCTGGGTATGTCGTCGACGGATCTGGCCGCGGTGAGGGTGTTGACGGGTTCGCAGTGCTCAAGTCGACGGGATCCGCGTTCGAAGGGTTCGTGCGGGACGAGTACACGACGCTCGTCGAGGTGTCGGATCGCGTTCTGAGCACGTCTGTCGACCTCGAGTACCGCTTTGCGCCGGTGTCGATTGCGGTCCCGACGGATGCGAAGCTGCTCGACTTTGATGTGCCGCGGACGGGCGACGGCGCGGGGACTGTGTGGGATGCGGTGGGGGTCGCTGAGCGGGCGAGGGCGGCGACGGTGGATCTGTTCGCGACGGACGAGAGCGCGAGCGTGCAGGTGCGTGGTGCGCCCAAGGCGAAGGCGCTCACGGACGGCGGGGACGCAGGCGACGCTGTTCAAGATGGGCGTGCGCGTGGTTGCGGAGAATGCCGGCGTGGCGGAGGTGACGTACCGGCTGCCGAACAAGCACTACCTCCCGGTGGACATGCGCTTCCTCGGGGTGGACAATCTGACGCCGTGAGTGCTTGTTTTGTGGTCACGTGCGATGACGTGTGAGCACGTGCGCCCGGACCGGCTGCCGTGGTTCTCCGGGCCCCTTTGTCGGGCGGTGCGGCGGTGAAGATCGATGACGCCGGTGGCATGATCGATTGAGAACCCCATTACGTCAGTCGTGTCCCTCCATCGGGCGGCAGGCGCGCTTGGGCCGTCGCCGTGGGAGCGGTGCGCTCGTGCAACGCGCGTGTCCCCCGCGACGGTTGGGGGGCCCTTATCGGGCGTGCTGCTGCGGAGGCCACGCATCGGCGCGCGACGCGAGACCGTCTCGTCATCGTCGCCCCCGTCACCGCGCCCTTGGCGGTCGACTGGCGGCGGGTGTGAGAGCGGCCGGGCGATCGCCTTGTCTCGGTGCGGGGGAGGCGCGGCAGAGGACACGTTGTGCGCGGCATGCGACGCTGACCTGTGCCTGCAGTGCGAAAGCGGAGGTCTTCGTGCCCGTGGCTGCTCCGAGGTGAGTGCGGATGACGCAGTGCTGGCCTGAGCGTGGTCGCTGACGTCAGGCCTGCGTGCTGCAGCGGGTTGATCTCCGCCACGATCTCGCGCAAATAGGCGTCATCACGCTGCGTCACCGCCCGCGTCCTCGCCGGCCTCGTCGCGGCCGTCGGGGTGCGCGCGCTGGGCCGTCGGGCGTGCTGGGGGTGCAGCGGGGCGGGGCGGGGCGGGGGGGAGGGCGGCGAGGCGTGCGTGGGTGGCGAGGGTCGATGACATCATAGCTCGGCAATGGGCGGTATCTCAGATCTGGGGTTGGCCAGATGGATTGGGTAAATATATACACGATGTGTCATCGGGCTTGGATCCACCAGCTCAAGCGAGCGACTCTCTGGCCTCGCCGACGACGACGACGACCTCCTCCTCCTCGACACGATGGGCGGAGACCACAAATGCCCCGTCTGCCAGGCCACCTTCACCCGTCCCCAGCACGTCGCCCGCCACATGCGATCCCGTAGGTCCCCCCGCCCCCGCTCCACCCCGTCCCGTGCGCTCACCCGCCCAAATCAGACACAGGCGACCGTCCGTACAAGTGTCAGTTCTGCGGAGACCAATTTGCAAGAAGGTGCGCCCACACCCCACCTTCCCCTTTCATCGCCTCACTCCCCTTAGCGACCTCCTCGCCCGCCATATCAACAAGTGCCACGCCAACGAAAAGCCGCTCCCCAACACCACCTCGGGCGGGCGCAGAAAAGGCTCGGTCGCCGCCTCTCGCGCCACCACCTCCAAGCAGGCCTGCGACCAGTGTGTCCAGTCCAGCCTCCCCTGCGATGGGTCCAACCCGTGCTGTGAGTGCCCCCCCAACCCTCCCTCCCAACCTCCCGCTCATCTCTCGTTTGCCCTCCTCGGCCCCCGCGCTGGCAGCAAAATGCGCCTCCCGCAAGTCGCGCTGCACCTATGTCAAATTTCACCGGCAGACGGCTCCCAGCGGTCCCGGCCATCACGCTCCCCGCTCCCCCTCCTCCTCCTCCTCCTCGCTCAATGGCAGCGTCGGGCCGTCTAACCATCTCGATACTGCCTCCCTCTTGGCACAGCCGTTCTTACCGCCCGTCACCTCTGCCACCTTTGCAGGCCCAGACCAGATCTTCCATACCCCGTTTACCTTCAACCCTGCCGCGCCGGCTTACTCTTCAGGCTGGACGGCCCCGGACATGTCCCAGATCCCCCTTTCCATGGCGTCCGACGTGGACGCGTCGGCCAAACAGGTCGACTTTCTTCGGCGCGCTGGGCTGTCCGGCAGTCCGACCACAGCGCTCCCGAACCTGTATATGAACCAGCATCACCCACCGCCGTCGAGCAACTGGTACCCTGCCTGGGGTGAAGCTGGCACATACCCTCCCCTGGACGATACCAAGCCGTTTGATGGCATCGCAAGGACACACTCGCTGACCTCCTCGGAGCCGGCTTCGTTTGCACCCGAGTTCTATGGTGCCCCATACCGCCCCAGGAAGATGTCTCTGGATTTTAGCGACAGTAGCAGTGCGACCTCGCAGTCTGTGCCTTCCAGCGCCACGTCCTCGAGTGTCCATCTTCCTCTCCCGGGAGCCGAGATGTACGATGGACCAGAGGAGTTGCCGAGACACACGCAGGAGGGGCACATGCTGCAGCATCAGCGACGCGGCTCGATGCCCACCTCCCAGCTGCCGCCGTTTCCTCCGTCGTCCGAGGCGACTTCTCAGCCACCTCTGTCGAGTGCGGCGACGACACAGCAGCCGCACCGACAAGGCAGCTTTTCCTCCGCGTTTGGTCTCATGTCCATTGACGACCTCGCCGGTCTGTCTGCTTCCGACGGCGTCTCGTTCTTTTCCAATCTTGGCATGGGTTTGTTACCCCATTCGCCAAACGCGACCCCGATGCCGACACGGGTGTCCCACGCGCACGGCGCCCACCTCGGCCGTGAACGGGGGTTGTCGCTCGGAGCGCTGCCCTCCCCTGGGCTGTCGACCAAGGAGGCGGGGGAGACGCGGGAGGTCAAGGACATGTGGAAGTCGTTTTTGAAGTCGCCTCTCAGCGGGTCCGGGTCTGGCGCGGTGGACTTGCCATCGCTGGGGCAGATGCCACAGTCGCCGTCAGGACAACGGCGGCGCATGAGGGTGTCCTCGTTGCCGAGCGTGACCCCGACGGTAGAGAAGGGCCAGCCTCTGATGGCGAGCGAACGCCATGGCGAGCCTGGTGCGGGCGGTGGCGCTGCAGGAAACGGCCATTCTGTGCGGGCGACGGTGCATGCGAACGGAGATGACCTGAGGAGCTATGAGGCGGCGGTGAACGCGCGGAGTGCGTCGCCGCTCAAGCTGAACCTCGTACCAAGACGCAAGGGAACGCGACCGAGTTTGCGCGCGAGTCCGCCAAAGGGATCTAGGGAGGACGTGTCTTCGTTGTTTGTGGCCGCGGGTGCGGGCCAAGGCAGTCAGCAGGGAATCAGTCGACCGTCGAGCTCGAGTTCGACGTCGTCGTTGGCGCAGGCGTTTACGGTTCCCTCACCTCCACACCACCTTCACCACCACCACCACCACCACCACCACTACTCGAATACGCCCGGCCACCATGCCCACGCGCATGGCTCGTCAGGACTGGGTGTGGTGAAACCGCCGCCGATGCAGGGTGCGTCGATCTCGCTGCCGGTTCCGCCGCCGTCGATGTCCATGTCTGGGCTCCAGTCGATGTCGCATTCGTACGCGGGGGGCATTGGCTTTGGGTCGACGCCCTCGCTCACGTTTGAGCCTGGGTCACGCGCGTCGAGCGTCACCAGCGATGGCACGGGTACGGGCGGAAGCGGGAGCGACGGGGAAGTCTCTCGGCCTTCGTTCAAGCGGTATGCCTCCCAGACGTTGGGTCCCCCGAGTTCGAAGCGAGCCATGGTCGAGCGGGGCAACGGACATGGCGAGTTGAAGAACGTGCAGGTGGACAAGGCCGTCAAGGGAGGAGGAGGAATGCGACAAGGGAGCATTAGGAACGGAGACGGGGACGAGATGGAGTGTTTTGAGCGTGGTGTGTGTGGGCGGTCGCCGGGGTCGAGACCGATCGCTGCGCTTCCAGAGCGGGCGAAGCGGGTCTAGATCTCTCTCCCTCTTCGAGGTACGCGGCTATGGTGGGCCCTGGGGGGTTTCTTTTTGCTGCTTTTCCCTTTCTCTTTTCCCTTTTTCCCCCCCTTCTCTCGTCTTCGTTTTTTGTTGGGCAGGAACTCTTGTTTTGTGAGACGCTTTTGATTTTTGTTGTTGGCTTATCCTCTTTGTGGCTCTTTTTTGTTTCGCGTTTCATGTTACTTCTGTTACCCGTTTTTTTCTTTTCTTTTGCGCTAATGATGGCCTTATTCGTCGTCCGAGAACGAGTTCTCATTTTAATTGCATGAACACAACAACATTGTAAATACGAGGATCTGAAAAAAAGGACCACCAAGGACAGGGAGAAATGCGAGTACATGCTATTACGAACGCCTGATTCGTCGTCGAGGCTGCGTGGCGTGATCGGGCATACATTGTCGGGAATGATCGTGGAACGCGGACTGGTCGTTCGGTCAGGGCGATGACCGTTGGAAGATCTCGATGGCTTTGCGGGCACTGTCGACTCTCGGAAGTTCTTGGGGGGTAAGGGGGGGGGGGTCCTCGTTTTCGACGGGTCCGTTCGGAACAGGAACGCGTGTATCGTCGTCACACTCGAGTTAGTCAAAGTAAGCCACGCGACCGGCGCGCGTGTGGGGTGATCGGGCTTTGGGAGTGCGTCGTCACTACCCATGAGCAGGCGGCTTCGAAGGTGTGGGCGATCGACATCGATGATCCGTGCTGGTAGCGCACGCTAGCGAGGGGAGAGTAACCGTGCGCATACCCCTTCCCCTTCGCCCCTTCCCCCCCTCAAGGGTGTCGACCACCTCTTCCTGATCGTGTCGCGCTTGGACTCGGAGCGGCCGACGAGCCGGGGGGGGGGGGCCGCGACGGCAAAGACCTGGACGGTGAACATCATGTTTCCTGCCATGATGAGTACGACGCGTAACGACAGAGTCCGATCCCGCTCGTTCGCCCGCTCGCTCGGCCACGTGTCCCTCGCCTGTCGCCGCTCTCCGTGGTGCCGCCCCCCGGTCAGCTGAAGGCGTCGGGGTAACGCGACGTGTCGTGTCGCGTAGGGAGGGAACGACGGACGTGGGGGCGGCGCGCGAGGGCGTTCGTTACAACATAATCTCGCAGTGGGAAGCTTGGCCGAACGGGGCGCTTGACTCGGAGCGGTCGTCGTCGAACGAGCAAGCCTATAGGCTCGGATGGCGAACGGCAGGAATACAGTATTTGGGATCCTCGAGGAAAGACGTGACGCGTGACCAGTGACGCGTGACGAGCGTTCGACTTCAAATCGCTAATGGCTCACGTGATTAGTTATGGTTATGATCACACATGATGTGATGAGGCCAAACGAACACTCGCGTACATACTGTACCTTTTGGAAACGCAAAAACGCCTTGCTCCTCCTCCAGGTAGCGGTGTCGAGCGCGGCCCGGGTCTAGCGCGAACGCGTCCAAGCGCGATATCGCGAGTCGTGCTTTCCCCACCCATCGGTTCGCAAGCTGTGCCAGTGACTCCCAAAGGCTGACACGCTCTGGTAGCGGGGGGTTGGTGGTTGGTCACACACGCGGCTGACAGCGTTCGAGCTCTCGGAGCGTCATGATCTCAGGTCGTCCCGCTGGGGTTCGTGAAGAGGATTCGGAAACGGGGCTGATGACTTCCGACTCGGACTAGCAAGTGCCTCGTGCTCTGTCAGCACGCATCGGTGACACCAACTGTTCGGCGCGCGAACGGAGAGCGTGTACGCGAACACATGCAAATTGTGCGACACTCAGGCGACACCCACACTCGAGGCACTAGGACGTAGGTATACCGACGATCTGCAGGGAACTGGTACTTTTCTGGCAAATAGAGCCACGGGTGGCCGTTCATGCAAGGAACCCTCGATAAGGAGAAGCAAACAAGACTTGTCGTAACATACATACACACAGTCGGTATATTTCACTCTCAAATGAAACGAGGCAAAAAAAAAAAAGAACTGAACATTCGCATCTTCTTAGCTTCCCTCACTCCTCCCATCCGAGATAACGCGAGTCACGCCAGCAACTGCGGATTCCAGAGACGGAAGTTCGGTAGACGATCTAGGACCCCGTACAACCTCAGCAGCTCCTGACAGTTTTCGCAAGGCGGTTTCAGTGGCAGTCTGTTAGAATCTCCGTCTGGCACCCAGAATCTTTGCCCGTCGTATTCATCTATTTTCTTGGCCAGACCGAAGTCGACTGCAATTCCATAGCTGCTGCGCTTGAGTGTCTCGTCCCTGCATCGAGACTTTATGAGTTGAATATGGAACACTACCACAGAACGGCTCACCCCAGAATGTAAAGGAACGGGTAAGTCTCACCACAGTTCCCATACTTTTGGCTCGCTCCCCCGTTGTTCCTTATTGCAATCGAGTCATGAAATTGTACCCTTGACCCGGGAATACTCTGCAGATACTTGAAGCGCTCCTGCTTCGCAAGGACATTCCATTAACCGTTCTTTTTGGGCACTCCGGCACGGCTAGCACCGAGAAAGGCATACCACTTTTTCTCACTCGCCTTGTACGTCCAAGTAATCTGAACTATGGTCGGGTTGGTATCCTTGGTTCCTAGTTCGCGGCACCATCGCGAATAGACAGCAACGAGCGGAAGGAAGTAGCGCGTCGTAAGGTCACCCGGAACCGCGGAGTTAGTAGTGGTCGGTGCCGGACCCATGAGAGACAGGAAAAGTCCAAGAAAGTCAAAGAGGATGAAGAATTTTTCACGGACGGTGCCGACGTTCCACCCAAAAAGTTCCTCGCTGGGTGCGATACGGTCGCCTTCAAAGAGTAACTGTAGCTTCGGATTCACATGATCAGTAGACTTCTTCAGCGTTTCCATATAACCGAGCACCGTCTTCAAGCTATTCCTGTTGATCTCTGGAATCCCATATTCAACTGGATCTTTCGCGGCTTTGTCAAGAAAGTCAAAGGTCTGGACGCCAATTAGCATTCCGACCGCTCATCGAGTGAATTAGAGAAAAAGAACCTGCGTATCTGTCCAACGATAAGCTGCAGTGAAGTCCAGTTGACCACGAAAGGCGGGGAGAGGATTAAAGTTGAGGGGCGCCGCCATACCGAAAGCAAGATTGGCTGGGAGCAGTCACCAACGTAAGCGCGTTGTAGGACCCGACAAGGAGCAGTTTTATATATCGCACGCATTGCGGATCTGGGGTGGAGATATTTGTTCCCCTAATCGAAGAATCCCGACGGAGGGAAGGACTCAGGTGACCCGTGCGATCTATACGTGTGAACGATGCGATGTGTTCATGAATTCATCTTGGCCGATTCCGGCGAGCGACGTGTCAGCAGACGGGGGATTGTCCCCACGATTCACGGAGATGAAGGAAGAAGACGTCTTGTGTAGCTCGACAGGACATCTGTCACAGCTGATTGCGGGCCTCGTGTATGGGAACAAGAACAACCCAGCTGTCGCGACCCACGTTCCAGGGCCGAGCTCAAACCTAGTATGATTCCTCGATTACGTTCGGTATGCATCGCAGAGTGAGCAATAAAGCCAACAGGAGCATGTGGTGTTCAATTGGGGAATGTCCGTTACCGGCCTGAATAAATGACTGACTTTAAAGAAAGGGGACCTGAATATCGCACTGCAGAATATCCATGCCTTTGTGATCATGATCTAGAGTATGATGCAACGGTCAGATTCTTGTCTTTTCTGGTGTTCAAGTGGGCGCGTCAAAGTCAATCTCATGGTGTGGTCGGTATTGCCACGCAAGGGCAGACCTAGGAAGCGGGAATGGAAGCTTGCCATGGCAGCCGCACTTTCTCCATCTGGATTCTGCAGTGCCCGCCCTAACGAAAGCTGAAGATGAATTTGGGATGGAACAAAGAAAAGAGCTTTCGGGAGCTGAGCGGAGTCCTCAGGCTTGGTGAACCAAATATGTTGGGTTTCAGCTGTGCGTCATAAGCACACGTCACCCATAGTCAGCAATACAAGCTGCGCTCGCCCTCACCAAGCCGCAGCTATAGACGATCGGACACTAGGGGAAAGCTCCACCTATTCAGTAGAACGGTATATAGGCCGCATGTACTCTAGGGGATAGTAGCGAATAAACGCGACAGCGCACCCCCACTTCTCGTCCGATAAACACCGCTCATACTTCCTCTCGCACTACTACACTCTACCCTCCGTGCTCCAACAAAATATATTTGTCCTCGCTTGTGCCCATAGGACAGCTGCGCAGATCTTGGCCATCTTGTCGTCGTACATCTTGTCGATCTGCTGCAGAAGGTCCTAGGCAAAGATTTGCTGCATTTTTCGTACACACAATTTTGGCTCTGCGATGCCTGCCATGGGTGGTGTTCCCGAGCAAGAGGAGACTCAAGTGGCATAGGCTAGCAGGGCGCTTCGCTGTGGGTCACGTCGGGCAGTCGTTGGACGGCCACAACTCAACAACGAACGTCAGAAGAGTATAGAGTTTTCGTTGACTATATCGTACAACGGCTCATGCCCTCGGGGAAAGGTGTCTCTGCTGTAACCCCCCCAGGAAGCCCTGCCCCCCTCCCTGGTTATTGATGACTGCCCGAATGTCATCTATCCTCGTCAACGTAAACTCGAGCACCGAATCCTCTATCCCGTTCCAGACATAATAATGGTCCGTGGTTTGAGGCCTAGGTCTGGCTTGGAAGATGAACATGACATCACCGAACCGGGCTTCGCGAGCCCAGAGGGGCGCGGGACTCGCGAGGTCGAAATCGCGGTCGAGTGTGGACTGGAGATCGCCATCTCGACCAGTCCAGTAGTAATCTCTGCACAAGCTGTCTTCGTTGTTGGTCCAGCCCGTAGGAGGGTTCGACATATTGGATGGTCTGGCGACGCGGACGTCAAGGTCACCCTCCCCACAGCGGTCGATGGAAGCAGCGGGCGCACCGTATCAAGCCGAAAGGAAGGGCTGGATCATGTGGGAGTGGCCGCCCGCCCTTTATGCGCCTCAAGAGGGGCCTGTCGTACGCATTTGTCTCTCGTTCTCATGTCGGGTTGTGTAATTTTCTTCCTGCACAGGCGCAAGTGAAAGACGAGCCTATTTGGATCACCGGTTCCGATTGTTGGATCGGCTCCACGTCTCAACCACAAACTCCGAGTCCGCAGGGGGATACTCGAGGTCCCCTTTCCTTTCGTAGCCTGTACTACATGAGTTGTAGCCGTACGGTGTCGATTGTCAAGTAGAACAAACACGCACCCCTCGTCATTTTCGTCTGCAACCATCCACGTTCTGTTGTACGACAGGCCTCAGGGATTTTCAAAGCTCCAAACCCGACTGAGTGACCATCCTAGATTCGGATCAGACCGTTGCATGGGCGCACTCTGACGAGCATAACCGTAGCCGGTAGCCCTATAGCGCCCTCTTCATTCATCTCCGTCAGCCGCGACTGGCGTCGACGTGTCCGCTGACTCGCCACCGGGCGGAATTGGTAGCGCATCCTTTTACACGTCCTGGTCATACGGGCACCCGCCGGAACCCCCACGTTTCGAGTTGGAGAGAATGTCCGGTCTCCACCCCAGACCCCAGATCTGCGATCCAAGCCAAGCGGCTTCCGACCAGCTATCAATACAGTGTTGCCGTCCTGTGTGGAAGGCGGTATCGCTGTCGACGTGGCATGGGGCAACATGAGACTCCAGATGATGGCGAATGTCCCGCCCGCGCAGGCACTGCGAATGTCTAACCAGCCTGTCCAAATGAGCGACATGCACAAAGGGCAGAGTGAAACCATTACGTCCCAAAGAGAGTCACTGCCTGGTTCGACCAACCCGCGTGACACGACCTCTGCTGCGGTGGTCAAGCAAAGTATCAAATATATCCCTGACGGCAAGTCACATACATATTACGCCGTCTGTGCTTGGCATTGCGAACGGGGAAGGGTCTGTCTCTTCCAGATGCTCCGTTACGGTGACATGCCACAGCATAGTATCCTCACTAGGCTGGCCCACCTGCGTTTCGTGCACACTAGTGTGACGGTCCGCGTTTCGCGAGATTCCGAAGAAGCCGAGCCGACAACCAAGTTGGTTTCGTTGGCTTGCGTTATTCTTCCTACGTAGGCGCAAATAGAGACAAACTTATTTGGATCGCTAGCATAAGGCCACTTTCTGATGCCTTTCCACTTCCATGCATTCTGACTCGGTGACCTCAGATTTCGATCCTATTCCTCCGATTCCGGTTCTGGCTCAGTTTAATAGCGTGGCTGTCTTTACCATCCCCGTAAGTCCATGTTTCAACGTTAGCCCTCACACGCCAAACCGATCACACCCATCGGGCCAGCATTGACGTTGCGGGAATATTGTACTCCGGTCTCCTACTCGATTGGATCACTTACCTCCGGATTCTATTTATAGTGCCCGAGACATACCGTGGTACGATTTCCTTTCTTTGGATCCAGTAATTAAATCTAACTACGGCTTGTTCAGATACGGTATCACATCTCGTAATGTGCAAGGCTGTTTCACGGTTCACTGGGCGCACCGCTACCACAGAGCCTTTGTCAGGTGTAACAGACACATGCCGTTTTCCACGGTGACCGTCAACGTTTCGCTACACGGCAGGCCTCTAGCTCTTTGAAACCATCCGTAGACTGTATTGGATATGAACCAGACCCTGGATCACGCGTTACCATGATTGGATGTACCCTGTTCCATCCTAGTGATCGGCCGTCGTAATGCTCCCAAAATCGTTGCTCACCTCCGTCGACCGCGAACAGTTTCGACCTGTCTGCTGACTCGCTACCGGGCGGGATTGGGCACCGCGTCTTTCACACATCCTGGTCATGCGGGCACCCGCCGAATCCCATGTTTCTATTTGGTGAAATCAACCCCAGATCTGCAAGTGCTGCCCTATATCAACTTCCTGGAGACCCTCTGTAGTCTTACAAGGATTCCACCTTCACGATTCCTTCAATCGA
>JBBPMG010000108.1:0-55991 GCA_038090195.1 Boletellus deceptivus
CACACGGGGGTTCCGGCGTCGCCGAGACCGTTCCATCCCCACGGCGTAGCCAAGGAACGAAGGGGGGGGGGGACACAAGTGGAAGCCGAAGCCGCAAGGAGCGATACGCCCGGAGAGGGGGAGGGGGCGAACCGTGCCTGAATGAATGATACCTACACTTTTCGTAACCGCGTGTACGATAGATGGGTAAACGGGTTCGCGCTCAACGTCTTCTTCCCCTTGCCCCCCCTTGTTGAAAAACCGGTGATAGGCTGTGCGCTGCCGTGAATGCCGGCGCATAGGACTGCGCGGCGATGGACGGACACGGGTGTGGTAACGGTTCAGGACTCAGGACTCAAGATCCAGGGACCGGAAGCATACATCCCAGTGGGAGGACGTAGGGATGGACTCAGGGGGGCAGGGGGGGGGGGGGACGTTACAACCGCGCTCGTGGGGACGATCTGTCCATGTCCATGGTATCCGCGAGACTGACAAGGGCCGATGATCGTAACCGAGCGTCGAGCGGCATCAGGCCCAACAAAAAAAAAAAAAAAAAGAGACCAGGGCGTAACTTGAGCGGCAGCACGGTGACACAAAAGTAACGCGACCAACGTACGTGCGGTCTTGGATAACAGATAACGATGCCGATATGAGCGCGCGCACACACGCTAGAGCGACCAAAAGCCGTGGCCGGTCCCCTTCCCTTCCCCCCCTTTCTTCTTCCATGCGAGTCAGGCGGTCGAGAAAAGAACAGGAACGTCCCCGAACGCGTCGGTTCCGCCCCGAACGGCCTTCTAGTGTAACGGAAATGATCAGGCGTACCTGGTTCATTTAATTACGCCTCCTGTCAGCCGCCACGCCAAGTCTTGGTGAAGTTAGATCTGTCACGGCGTCCAGATTATCGTCCAATCATGCTTGTTCTTGGAGTTTTATGGCAGACCTGCTCCCATGGTTTCGAGACAAAGGGGCCGAGTCAGGGGTTCGAATTCACAGCAAGCGTCGTAGACTCAGTCCAAGTCAGTCCCAAGGCCCAGACCACCAACGTCTTGTGCTCTTTCGGAAAAGCTTTTCCGACATCGAATCTTCTCACATTACCAGCAAATGGGCATAAACGTGCCTGTCAACTTTACTACATCCCTCGTTCACGAAAGGAGAGCAAAAAAAAGGACAGGTAACGGACAGGAACGACATCTTCAAACCCCGACCCGAGAACGAGCGTCGGAACCAGAAAACCAAAAGAGAGAAAAGAACGGGATGAAAGTGTGTACGTTTATGTGTGGGGGGGTGCAAGAGAATGAGAGGGAAATGCAGCGTCCAAGACGATGCCAGGGTTGTAAATGCAAGCCGGTGTGAAAGTAAACATGAGGGAGATAAGTGAGAATGCAAAAAGGAAGAGAATGCGGCACGTCGATGGGGATATAAAAAAAAGGATGTAAATAATAATGCTGCGAGAGATGAGGAAGAAATAGGATGGCGAAAACGAGTGATTTGTGATGAATGTACAGATTATCGAGACCGGTGTCGGCGAACAGTAAGGAGAGGGTATGATCAGAAACAAGGGGTTATCGCCCACTCTTCCAGCTCGACGGCGGTGCTACCCGTCCCCGCACTGGATTCTTCCCGGGTGTTCTCGATGGCTGCGAAGACGATGTCGAAGGCGGGGAAACACCAGTCCGAGCTCGAGGTCTTGAGTTGCTCCCGTGTACGCTAGTGGAGCCGCTCGGAGCGCCATTCCCTCCGTAGCTCGGGTGAGAGGACGAAGGCCCAAAGGCATCTCCATAGACACTCCGCGTGCCCCAGCCTCCACCACCTCCATATTCGCTCTGCGAGCTGCTGATGCCACCATACACCGAAGCCGTTGCGCTCGGAAAGGCGACAGAGTTTCTGGTCGCCCACAGGTTGGGTGGTATGAGCATCCCCATGTTGGGCACACCCATCATACCCATCGGGGCCATACCTGCTCCCCCACCACCATAGACACTTCCCCTACTTCCACCGGCATAGATGCTGCCCCCACTTTCGCCACCGTACGCACTGCCGCCGCTCCCTCCGCCATACACAGAGCCACCACTCCCGAACCCGGCATTGGAACTGCGTTCCCACTCTTCGCCCGCCAACTGCATCGCATGCTGGGCAACGGCCATCTGGTACGCCTGCTTTGCGATAAGAAGGGCGCGCTGATGCGCGGCTAGGTATGCAGGGTCATTGCCCAGCGGTGGGACCATTGGGGTCATGCCGGCGGCCACCGGCTGCTGCCAGGCTGGCCAGCTTGGAATCATCCCATTCTCCATTGTCACGTTGATCGCTGGAGCACGACCACGCAATCCCATGTCCTCGTCCGAGTCATCATTCACCAATGGTCCACGGCCGTTGACGATCTTGCCAAGCTAAAACATCATTTAATTAGACCAGGAGTGAACCTGGACAACAGCACAAACCAACCTCGAGTGCGGCTTTGGCCTCACTGCGTCTCCGTTCTCGGGTCCGTTGTTCGCTCGTCAGATCTGCTTTCGCCCGCTCCCGACCACGGATAGTCTCCTCCTCAAACGTCACGCTGTGCTTCCTGCCGTGTCCCCGAGCCTTCAACGTAGAGCCCATGTCGCTTGTATCATCCTTGGGGCGTACGCCAATGTCGCTACCATCGCGCGGCGTGAACGGCGAACGCCCGCTGCTCGAGTCACCGGTAGAGCTACCAGCAGGACTCTGTCCTCGCATGGAACTCTTGCTTGCAAATGGACGTTGAGGCATCGACGATGGCTGGGACCCACTTGGGAGCGTTTTGCTCGATGTGGAAGATATGGCAGGAGCAAGCGTCGTCGGTGGGGGTTGCGAGCGACCTTGAGATGTGTTACCCAGCGATGTGCGTGAAGCGGAACGAGGGCGCCCGGGTTTGTAGTCTTCCTTGACGGAAGGGGAGTCGGGTACCGAATGGATAAGAGGGACAGGAGGGATGCGGGGATTCCGTGGCGCCGACGAGCGTACGGCAGACGTGACGGACATTGTATCTGACTTGTCACCCTGGGCAGTAGGATTGACCATCGTAGATGCACGTTGTCGAGCGCCTGTGTCCGGCTGAGGAGAATGCGGGGAATGAGAGAGGCTCGATTGCTGATCTTGTGAAGTTGGCGAGAGCGATGGTGATGTCTCAGCTGTACTCTGCCTCTGAGGTGGGCGAGAGAGTACAGTGAAAGAGGTGCGGGATTCAGGTTCGCGGATGCGAATGGGGGTGGGTACAATACGATCCGAGGGCGACTTGACAGGAGGCCCAGAAGATGGGTCCGACTCTTTATCTAGAGCGCCGACTAACCGAATGGCGTTGATGAGATCATCATCGTTGTTGGTGGCCTTGGGATTGGAGATCGCGGACACGTCCCCGCTGAATCTGCGATCATGCGCTGCAGATGCGGGTTTGTTGACCAAGGATGCATTCTGTCTGGTTGGAGATGGGGACATGGGAGGAGAAGTTGAAGAAGAGAATGCGAGCACTGTGGGAATTGAAAAAGGTTGGTCCTTCTCAACGTCCGGTTCCTTGCCCTTGATATGTAAGTTTTTGATCGAATTCTCATGCCGTAGAATAGGCGTGAGGAGCGGTGGACCGCCCGCCGCCAAGGTGTTGATATCAATGAGGGGTTTTTGTGGCAAGCGAGAGCGGCTATTGGAATAATTAGATGCCGAGCTCGCAGGACGTCGTGGTGCGGTCAAACCGGACAAGGGCACGTCCTCCGAGTCGGTGTCCTCGGAGTCGCTCGAGTCGTCAGTGTCATCTGTTGGCTTGCGCACAGGATACCCAGACTGGGCTATATTGGTCGACAGGGAATTAAAAAAGGCACCCAGACCATTATAGATACGGGAGGAGAGGATCCCTTACCATGCGAACTAGAAGGGGGATTGGTTGTTGCCAGAATGGATGCGATACGGGCTGCGCCGCTTGGCGTCGACGCGCTTGCTGATGCAGAGGCTCGTTGTCGTGGTGCCTGATCCGACTGGGCAGGGAGGGGGCGTCGTCGAACGTGCACAGGCTGAGCGATAGACCCGGGTGCAGAAGCAGGTGCGGCATCTGGACGAGCTGTGGCAGGTTTTGGGATGGGCTCGCCATCGCTGTCGACCTCGTCGTCATCATCGGGATCGGAGTCTTCGGAAGATGAATCCGAGGGGGAAGGATCGGACCGGATGTTTGGCACCGGAGCGGGGACAAGTTTGTTCGGAAGAGGACGGTCGGTGGCCGAGGTAACGGAGACGGTGGAAGCACGTTGCCTGCCATTCGCATCTACACGGAGGGTGTCCGCAGCCGACGGAGGTCGGAATGAAGGCACAGGGGAATTAGCACGGCTGCGAGCCTGCGCCTCCCTGAATGCCGCAACAGATATTCTCTGGGAGGAGTCAGACGCGGCACTATCGCCCCTTGGCCGTGGGCGTGCCGGAGGGAGAAGTGCATCCGAGGAAGGCAGGGGTGGCTGTTGTGAGGGAGAGTCTGCGCGAATGTGGCGAAAGGACATGAGATTGAATGACGACGCGGCATGGTCGGCAGAAGGGCCGGAAGAGGATACGGAAGAAAGAGAGGAAGAAGGCTGCGGGGGCTTTGATTTTGTGCGTTCTCTGGCCCAGAAGAAGAGGCCGGGGGTCTTTTTATGGGGCCGAACGGGAGCGGAATGGGGTTCGGAGCAGGCGTGAGAGGAAGAAGGTCTAGAGAGGGTATCTGAGCGTGCATGGGTGGACGGGCCGCCGGGGAGAGAGTGGACGGAGGGGAGAGAGCTGTTGTGGCCGCCAAAGATGGCGGACTTGGGGGGAGGGGGAGGGAGGCCGTGGCCGGGATCGGACGTTACGCTGGATATATGCGGGGGGTCGTTGAGAGAGAGGAGGTTCTGGGAGGGGGGATGCTGCCTGCGGCGGAAGGGCAGCCTGAGCCTGGTAGCAGAGGCGGCGGGGATGTTGTAGACGGCGTTGACGGGGAGGACATAGTCGCCATCGAGAGACTCCCTGGTGCTCGTGGAGGACGCGACGGACTCGGTCGCGGTGGGCGGGTTGTTGGACGTTCGCCTGGAGAAGAGGCGCATGAATGGCGGGGACGAGCAAGCACGGGTGGGCGGATTTAAGTGAACATTGTGCGGCCGTCAGAAATGGATAACTCCTTTTTGGGATTAGCCACCTCCCCTGTTCCCATGCTAATCCGGCACGCGCTGGCCATGCCCCAGGGGCCGATTTTCGTCACGTGTTGTCCTCAAGTCCCAGATGGTACAGAAACAGAAACAGGACGGTACGCTACTTTCGTCCGCCCGTCCACCCCGCGATGTGTGGCCCCATGAGTGTCTGTCGTCGCGGTCAGGCCTATGGCACGGCACGCAGAGTCGCAGTGATTCGCTGACGTGGAGATTCCCCGCACCAACCCCCTCTGCATACCCCACCTTGTTGCCGTCTTTGAAGACCATGAACGTAGGTACCTGTCGCCAGGCTGAGTCTGCGAGCCGAGAGACAGCGACGGCCGCGCACCACTCGCACATCGGCCTCTAGGACGACGTCGTCCGCCTCATCGACGTTGACGCTGCACAGGTCCACGCCGATGCGCTTGAACGTTTCTGAAAAGTCGGACGGCTGCTGGCCCGAGAGCTGGGGGCAGGCACTCCAGTCCGCGTAAAAGTTGACGATGACGATCCGCCCGTTGTTGATCTGCAACGGCCCGTGAGCGCGACGCGGGGGGTGGTCCTGGGACGCACGATGCGATGGAACTCGTGGCAGTTGCGGATAGCCATCAAACGGGGATGGCAGGCGGACGAGATGGCTTATATGCATCGCGCGACGGGCGTTCCTGCGGTGCCCGAAGCGGCGTGATAGGCCTGCAGCACTTCACGACGTCACCCGACGCCGACGACGCTGGCCGAGACTGCTGCGCGCGAGAGAGCCGGTGGCCGGACAATTTCCATTTCGGGGCAGATCCAGAGCACGGGCGACTCGCGCGCTTTTCCAGGTCTCGTCTCGTCCCACCACCTCGCTCTCGCCGCCAGACCGAACGTGGGTGCGACCGTCGGTGCGCCCGCTGCCCCTCCGTCGCCATGCCACCCAACTTCTTCACCAAACTCGTCAAGACCCAGGCGCCGGGTGCTGCCAACGTTCCGTCTTTGAGCGACGAGCAGGCCGTGACGTCACCACAGGCAGCGTCTGATCCCCTGCGCTCCCAGACGGCCCCCCCAGCCCCGCTCGAGCTCTCCCCCTACGCCGATCCCGCCGCGTCCAGCTCCGCAGGCAGCGTCAAGATCGGCGTCGTCCCGCCCTCGCCCCGCAACACCGACTCGGACCTCTCCGTCCACGTCGCCCGTCGCAGGCCCTCCATCGAGCATGCCCACCACACCCCCCAGCACCACCGGCGCGTCCGCTCCCAGGACCGCGATCGCCACATCCCCGACAGGCACGAGGTCTCGCTTGCCGCCCGTCCAACCAGTGACATAAGTTTTCGCATCGACGAAACCGAGCTCACCCCCACCCCCGGACGCCCCTCCCCAGACTGGGTTTCTGCCCATCTGCCCAGCTCCCCCCGAGGCTCTTCCCGCCAGCTTTCCCCTGCCTCCTCCACCGGCAACCTCAAGGGCTTTGTCGAGACCCAGAGTGCCCACACCCATCCCTCACAGCTCTCCCCCAAGTTTGTCAAGGGAAAGGCCTCAAAGCGTTCGATGCCCACCACGACACAGCCTCTGCCTCCCCTAAACGCTACCCAGGGCACCGCAGACTCGCCCGGCCGTGGTGACGTCTCACAGCGGCCTGGTCGCCACGAGGACGCTGTTGCCACAACACCGCATGTGGTCGTCGAGTCTCCTACATCAGCTACGTCTCAGAAACCGCAGTCACAGGAGCGTGCCGCTGACGGTGACACCAAGTCTTTTCGTTCCACAACCAGCTCCAAGTCAAGGCACAAGAACGGCGGCGGGCGTAGACACACCTTCTCCCGGAAGGCCACTGGCCCAGCACCCAAGACGCTCATGTCCAGTACGACCGAAGTACCCCCCTTGTCCCCCCTCTCCTCCCCGGTCCCCGGGTCAAAGTCGACGCCTGCCACTCCCAATCGCGGGGAAGACTCCTTCCCATCGCAAGCAGCACCCCTGCGCTCGCCTCCCCAGATCCGCTCTCCAAACGTATCTGCGACCAAGTGCGACTCTTTGGACGGAGACACGTTCCCTTTGAGCGAGGACGAGTCCGGCTCATCGTCCGATGAACTCGACTTGGACAACCGAGACATCCCTGTCACCGGTTTTGCCGTCGCAAGCAGCAGGCGCAACACTGACTTTCACGAACTGTTCCCAAATATTCCTGAGGGTGATTACCTCATCGAAGGTGACCCCACATCTCTCCTGTGAGGCGTGGATCGACTCAGAACCTGCGCCCAGATTACGGTTGTGCCCTCCAGCGCGAGATCTTGATTCAAGGACGGCTGTACATTTCGGAAAATCATATTTGCTTCCATGCTAACATATTTGGTTGGATCACTGACGTACGTTCTTGCCGTTCTTTTACGTTCTCGTCGCGCTGCATCGATCTGATCTCTCTCCCCGACAGCTTTCTATTCCTATATATGAGATTACTGGGCTGGAAAAGAAGATGACTGCGTTCGTCATCCCAAATGCCATTCAAATCACAACACGTCAAGCCAAATACACGTTTGCGTCCTTCCTTTCCCGAGACACGACGTATGACGTCATCGCCAACATCTGGCGGCTCGCGCGACCAGACGAGACCCTCGGCGAAGACAGTCGCAACACGTCTACTCGAGACATGGCTTCCACAGTGACCACCATGTCGGGGGGATCGGCAAAAGATGGGGGCGTAGGAGTCAACAAAGTGACGAGTTGTGAATGCCTGAAAAACGGCACTCATCTCAGCGAACTGGCACTGGAGACCGTCTTGCCAGGCACGCCTAACAATATATACAACCTCATGTTTGCAAGCGGGTTCATGAAAGACTTTTTAAAGGTGGATCAAAAGCTGGACGGCACGTCTTTGGTCGTTTCTTTTTCTTGTTTCGTCTCATGTTGTCGTCTAGATCTCCAGATATCGGATTGGGCACCCATCAACCAAGGATCCAACCTTTTGCAGCGCAACATGTCGTACCTGAAGCCGATCAACAATGCCGTCGGTCCCAGGCATACCAAGTGCGAGATTCACGACGAGACCGTGCATTGCGACTTTGATGACTACGTGGTGATGCTGACGAGCACGAGAACGCCAGACGTTCCCAGCGGCGGCGTGTTCATAGTCAAGACTCAGACGTGTTTCATGTGGGCGAGCTCCGTCTCGACCCGTGTCATCGTCACGACGCAGGTGACATGGACCGGCAGGAGTTTTATCAAGGGTACGTCTTGAACCATCTTTTCCATGAACACGTCGCCGATCGCCCTGCAGGTATCATCGAAAAACACGTGATCGAGGGGCAGAGGGTGTATCATTCCGATCTGGACAAGGCGATGCGCAAGTACATTCAAGAGCATCAGGCCGAGTTCATTCCAGAGGGCGTTGACCCGAGCGCGGTCGCACCCGTCGAGCCGATCACGCCGCTTGCCGAGGTCAACGGAGGCTCCGAGTCGCTGCTGTCTGCAGAGGAAGCACGCAAGGAGCGCGAACACGCGCGAAACCGGCTCGGGATGCAGTGGGCGTATGACACGTTCGACGGAGCGTACAACGTCGGGAAGCGGTCCGCCAAGGAGGCGCTCGGTCTGGTCAACGATGCGTGGGAGCAATCTTCGTCCACGACGATTCTGTGGTTTGTGATCGTGTTCTTGGTGCTGAGCAACCTGTGGACGTTGGTGTTGGTCGGGCATCGGGAGGAGGTGGGGAGGCGGAAGGAGCTGAAGCGGGCAGAGGAAAAGGAGCGGTGGCTACAGGGGGTTGTCGCGGGCGTGTGGGAGGAGCTGACGGCGGAGCGGGCAAGGACGATCGGGGGGGTGTCGGTGCCGTTGGCGGCGGTGCCTGTAGGGGACGTGCAGGCGGAGCTGGCGAACATTGGCAAGGTATTGGACGCGGTGGAGCAGAGAGCACGAACAATTCGGGAGAGTTTGCAAGAGTTGAGTTGACATTGGCGTGGCGTGGTAGTCGTTCATTTCCCGGGCCGGCGATCCCGAAGGTGTCATCGATAGAGCGCTCCTGGTATTTGCCTTCTCCCAACTAACCACGGACATGGCGCGTAGAGGGTGGCACGAAGCCCTCGTCGACGCGCTGCAGGAAGAGGACAACCCAGGTCAGTGCACTACGCGACCATCGATTCACCTTCTACATTCCGGTATATACACCTAGTCTTACAACTCGCGACAATCGATCCGGTCACCCACACCCCGCGCGTTCGCACTGTCGTTCATCGCGCCTTCCTGACTGCACGCGCCCACCCAGGCCTACCCTTGATCTTGTTCACGACGGACGTGCGCACGGCCAAAGTGGCACAGTTGCACGGCGCGCGAGCGCAAGAACGCGGACAGGCAAACCCCAACAACCCAGCAGCGTTGGTCGAGCTCGTGTACTGGACGCCGCGCACGCGGGCACAGTTCCGGATTCGCGGGCAGGTGTCGATCGTACCCGCACGCGGGTACGGGGGGGAGTACGGTCCGTACCCATCGTTGCCTGGCCATGTTAGCGGAGACGGGGACGGGGACGGGGACGCGGTGGGGGTGGTGTACGAGGCGCTGAAAGAGGAGGGGTTCGATTGGGAGCGCGAGCGCGCGGCGATGTTTGATCGGATGAGCCCGTATTTGCGGGCGGCGTGGTGTCGACCCGTGCCCGGGACGCCACTCCGAGATGTCGCGGCAGCAGACGTGGAGGGGGCGATGGACGCGTGGCCGGCAACGTTGCCGAGGTCGGGCGAGGCGACGAACGAGGCGGAGGCGAGGCATCTGGCGGTCGCGCTGTCCAACTTTGCGCTCGTGGTCGTGGAGCCGTTCGAGGTGGACTGTCTCGAGCTGGGCGTGTTGCCGAACAGGCGGACGAGGTACGTGAGGAAGGACGCGCGTTCTGTCGTGTTCGAGGAGACGCCGGTCGTACCGTAGACGCATGACGGAGGCACGTTGAATGTAGAACGGAAGCAGCACTGTCATCGTATGGACTGTGTCACCGCAATCATGGGAGGCGAGACCCGAGTCAGTTGACGGGTGCATGCTTTGCGACGAATGCCTAGAGCGAGCAGGATCAGGCATGGACCATCCCCGAGCGCAGACGAACGGAAAGCGGTTCCACAGGTGCACCCGCCGATCACGCGGACTTCCTGGCTAATGTCATGCGCGTCAACAGGCCCCATGTTCAAGTCGGCGAAACGCTCGTACGCGAGCTTGATCGCACCAGGTGGTCCAAAACTCGACGAACGCGGCCTGATCGCCGTTGATCCAAGTCATGACGAAGGAGGCGGGCAAGGCCGGGTTGGAGGAGGGTCGCCTCACGATCTCGAGAAATCCCGCCAACGTGACGTCATTGCGGGGTCTGCTCGATCCCTATAGGGGTCTGGTGGATCGCACGTTCGCACAAGCTTTTTTTCAACGCTGCTCTGATCTTGTCCGTCATATCTAGTGTCCTATTTCTACACGCCTAGCGCAATGTCACCGAGCCACTGGCACACGAAAAGGGTGTGTTTGTAGTCTGAGACCGCATATATGCGGTAGCGATTCGATATAAGCCTGGCGATGGTACGATATGACCGACATACCACGCGGTTGTCGAGAAGGGCCGGTTGAATCATGCGTGGAGGGGCAGCGGCGTGGTCGACGAGACCGTTATCTGGGAGGTCGACCGCCGGTGGAACGGCGTGCGACATACGTTGGGGTGAGCAGGACACCCTTCTGCGTCCTGGACTGCCACTGTTGTCGTTATGGATATCAGTGAAACGTCTCGCCGGGGGACGCTTCCAAAGGATCGTCATTTCGTCACGCTTGTTTCGTGAAACTGGTTTTCGGGTTCCTGGTTCGAGGTGTTCCCCTACGAGGGGAATTCGGAACACTCCGTACCGTAGATGAAACTTGTTGTACTGTGCGATGACAAAGGTCCGTATGTCGACGGCTTACCTCACAGGCGGATTGGTCACCAGTCTCAAAGGTTGCCGGAACCATTCCATTTCACGAGTTCGGTCAGACGAACGAGCCTCGTTCGGTCACGGTGCGAATGTTGCGAGGCCAGACCCGCACGGCCATCAGAACCATCAGGCGCTGTGTCTATGGCAGCGGTCGTATCCGTTTCAGAGTTGCGATGACGTCCTTTTCGGCGTTTGTTCCACTACCAGATCCCGGCGTCGGCCGTGCAGATCCCGAGCTAAGAACCCTCTTTAATCTAGGGGGCAGTAAATACTCCTCGAGTGTTTGCCATGGGGATCATCCACAACGCTGTCCATCCGTAGCGCACGTCTGATATGGGACGTCATTGGCATCGGACGCATGAGGAGGGCCTGTTAGCCGTGCGCGTCCCGAGCTAAAACCCCTTGGATCTGGGGGGCAGTAAATACTTCTGTGTGAGCGTTTGCCATGGGGATTATCACTATCATCCATGACAGCGTCCATCGGTAGCACGGGCATGGGCACATTTCAGAGAGGATGAGGATCTGTTCCAAGACTCGTGTCTGAGATTGACAAGGGTGGGTAGGAAGTCTCGTTGGACCAACAGTGACCTTATCATTGAAGGTGACCCGGGGGTTTTTTTGCCCTCGATTTAGATAAGAATGATTCAGTAGACTTACTCAGCAAGACGATATCCCATCCCTCCGGCAAGATGCTCCGTAACTCGGAAAGCCGCTCGGCGATGTCCTTCTCCATATGACTTCCTCCTCTAAGACCCCCACGTCGTTGGCAGGTCGTGTCTCAGCCTTATCTATGAACACGTGTACGGCGGACACGCACGAATGCCAACACGCCACTCTCGTGGGTATGGATAGGAGAGTGGAGATAGACGACATACGAGTGGGGGGAGACAATTAGACGGGGAAGGGTAGATTGACTCAGAGTGGGGACAGGAATAAATAGTACATGGTGAAGTTGCTGGTATCTGAACAATGAGAGCGGCTGTGAATATGCCGCTGGGGCGTCGACGCCCTCATATGCCTGCTACCAAGATAGCTCGGAGAGTTGGACCCAGTCCCTATAGTAATGATAGTAACTGCCTCAAAATGCCCAGCCTGCTACATAGTTAGTAACCGATGCCAGCTCTCTATTGTGACCACTGACAGCTACATATGTAAATACACCATATGCTACAGCCATTTTCTTTATTTCCTGATGGATCTCATCAATTTGTGATGTCAAGCTCAGGATAATTGGGTTGTCCTTATACTGAATTTAAGAAACAAGATCAGATATGAATTCTGGAAATGATATTTGGCACCAACATATGGTACTGTGTTTAGGAGCACTTCAACTTTTCAGAAGTTATCCATCTTGGCTAATAACTCAAATAAAATAGATCAGATATTGCATCAGTTCAACAACTCTGCTGAGTCTGCCAACCATTGGAAAACAATCTAGTGTCCAAGGTGTGCTAGCTGCTGTTAGAGGGATCAAGAGCCCAAGAAAGGTAGTATGCTGGATTTTAACTCTCACTAGCAAGTACAAACACAAGATACTACCCTCATCCCTCCAATACAAAGATGGGAAGGAGCCTGGGTTGAGCTTAGGTAAGTGTTTTGCTGATTGACTGATGTTACAGTAACTCATGTCTGGTATGTGTCTAAGCAGCACACTGGCAGGGTAAGGATACAGAATTCACAAGCCTGACTTGAAACCAATGTTGGTACATAAATTCTTCCAAAACTACATTAAGTATATGTTTTTTGATAGAATTCAGCATGAGGGAATTTGACTCTGATACATTGTAAGAGCCACCAGCCAGGAGTGACATATCCAATGTGGAAACTGGTCAAGCCACCTTTTGACTGCCCAGAGTGGAGTTGGCCAAAAATACAACCAAGGCCATCCCAAACTAGAGCACCTGAATCTCCCTTATCCGAGAATGGCCTAGTATTCTTGCCCCAGTTGTAAATGCCAAGTTCCACAGACTCAATGCCAGCTTCATTGCATAGAAATGACACCAGGCCTGCATAGCATCCAAAGGTGAGGCCAGTCTTGGTACCATCTTTTCCAACAATAAGGCAGGGCTGGCCTTCATCATCAAGCCAATCAGGGTTAGCAAGGAGCTCTGGTGTGACAACACCATGGATCTCAAGTTTTCGATCTACAGGATACTTGAAAGGGGTCCTATCACTGCTCTGAGAATAAGGATAAAACATTGCAGCCACTTTAGGGAGAGCGATGGCAGTTCCTGAATGAGGTTACTGTGTTAGAGAAGGTAAATATGAGAAGGATGAGTTAAAATGCACCCAAATCCACAAATGTGCCCTCAAATTCAGGCTTGACCTTCACCTCATCGACCTCAAAAACGGCCCAATCCTCGGTATACCGTGTGCCACCCTCAACGTCAACGGAGACGGCTTTAGCGTAACGGACGTGGCCAATGTTGCGGAGCCCAATATCGCACCAATTGTTCTTGACTTCGTTGTAGAACTCCTCGAGCTTGTGGATAGCCTCTAGCCGCTCGAGTAACTCCTTGCGAGCTTTATGAAGCTCTCTCGCGTCCTCCCTGTCTAGGCTCTCCTTCGCTTCCAACTCGACAATGACACCAGCAGAGAAGTTGGCGACGATCGCGTGGTCACCAATCAAGGACCTAATTTCATCAAGGCCCTGCTGGAAGCGGCGCAGTCCGTTAACTCGAACGTACTTCTTAGGTGCGCCGGACCCCTTGAATTCGTAGTCGACGGCAGTGTCCTTCCGGAGAACGTGGCAGTTGCTGACACCCAAAACCTTATCGCTGACGTTCCCGTGCTTGTCTTCACCTTCATGGAAGTAGAGGGTGAGGCTACCCTGAGCATCCTCGCTCTCCCTCTCCTTGGTAGCAAGGGGCACATTGAGGGCAGGAGTAAAAATACGACGGACATGGGCGGTGGGATCGCTGCTTTCCATAACGCGTATGAGGGCTGGACCTGCTAGCTTCGACGGAACAGCCTCGCGCCATTCCACCACGGCACCCTCGACTCCATTCTTCACGAGAAGCATAAGGATATCCTGGGATACTTCGTGGGCGGTATCAGGTGAGGTAGAGCCGGGATAAACCCCAACCCAAATCACGACAGGACCAAGAGTCTTCGTGTACTCTCCATAGGTAAGAAAGCGCGCAGGGTCGATGGAGGAATAGCGAACCTTCCGACCTTTCACCAGGTCACGGACCTGCGGACCGACAGTGTCCCAGACCTTATTAAGCGACGTGTTGTAGACTCCTCGAATCGACTTGGAAGGAGGATAGGAAAATCTGCCCCTGGGCTTGTGGAAGGGATTTGTGAACATATCCGAACGGTAGAGGAGGTGCGGGTGGTCGTCGACGTCGGTGACGCCATTGTAGTGAGTGATTCTCTCGTAGTCCGAGACAACGTAAGCAGAAACATCAGTGCCAGCGCTGTCTTGCGAGGTGAGGGCCAGCGCGGAGGGATAAGACCCCTCGCTCATGATCGCAGAGGCGAGGGGGACGGATGAGGTAGGGCCCATGCTCTGGAAAGCATGGTCAATGCACTGGAGGGCGAAAGGCGACAACTCTAAACGGAAGGTGGTAAGCGTGATATAGACGCGAAATAAAATAAAGGGCTCACTCAAAAGTTCCGGGTATGCTTTCATGGTTGCAATCGCCTCTTTGATGAATGGATGACATGGGAGATTGTAAGTATGGGGGATTGTAAGTGTGGTGTAGACGCGCAAAAAGGACTAAGGGACTCACCTTCACCCAAAAGACCAGCTTCATTCATTTCTTCGTCGGTGAATGGAAAAGATTCTGAAGAGAATGCTGGTCAGCGTGGAACAGACGAGGGAAAAGACAGCGAGACTCACGCGGAGGATCCATGTTTCAATGTTCAATCTTGAAGTTGTGGTGACACGATAAGCGCGGGAGAAATGTGGGCGCAGGAGAAAGGGTGAAATTGAGCGCAGAACATGTAGAGGTTGTTATATACCCCTGAATGGGTGGCACGGCCCCTTTACAATTATGGAAAGAACTGGAATAAGGGACACAGGCACATTCAGTACTTCAGCTCGGAGTGCATTCGCTTTGGGCAGCCATCTTAATTAGACCAGTATTACGCTCGTTCATTTTCGGGCGGGTGCCTTTGCATCAACAGGTGAATACTAGTGGACAATATACGAGTGGGGGGAGACGACACAACTGGCCCCTGGGATAGACGGGCGAGCGGGATGAGCGGGAAGTGAGAGATAGATGAGCCCGGAGGTGGGAGGGGGAATAGATAGTACATGGTGAAGTTGCGAATGCACCGCGGGCGCGTTGGGGAGTCCCACTGTCTTTTCCCTCGTCCGTTTCACACTGACCAGCATACCGACAAGGAAATGAACGAAGTTGGTCTTGTAGGTGAAACGAGTCCCGTAGTCTTTTGCGCGCCTACACCACACTTACAATCTCCCATGTAGACGTTTCATTGCGACCATGAAGGCGCACTCGGAACTTTTGAGCTCCTTATTTCCTTCCACGTCTATATCACACTCACCACCTTCCGTTCAGAGGTGACCCCTCTATGAGGCAAATCCTCGACAGAGGATCTGGTCACCAGGCTACGTAGACGCACGGCGCTGGCTTCTCGTTTGCAGGCACGCTGGATGTCATCATTTTTCAGAACGGAAGCAGGAATCGTCTGTATCAGTTTATGGATGCACACTTTGCGACGAACGCCCAGAGCAGGATCAAGCATCGACCACCCCCGAGTGGACGACAAACAGAAAGAAGTTCCACTTGTGCACCCACTACCGTGCCGAGCGAGTTCCCGCCTTTGAAAGCAACAATTGTGGGTATCTATACGGGAGGGAGGAGCATTGAAACTTTATGCTCTCCTCTTTTCTAGCTACGCATCGCCGCCAAGTACGTCATCGTATTTATACGAGATGACAGCTCGACGTGTTTTCCTTTGGGATCTTGTGGGCATCTAGGATTGGTCCCTTTCTTTGGGCTCGGCGACATCAGTGCAACGTCGGTGTAACGGGCCCAGACCGTGACAACGCTGGTCACGCGGACTTGCTGGCTAATATCGTCGTGCGCGTCAATGTCGACATTGCAAAACGCGGCGATGGTCCCATGCTCGCCGGAGAAACGTTCGTACGTGGGCTCGATCGCTCTGCACGGTCCGCACCAGGTGGCCCAAAAGTCGACGAACGCGGCCTGATCGCCGTTGATCTAAGTCATGGTGGAGGAGGCGGGTTGGGTCGGGTCGGGTTGGAGGGGGTCGCCATGCACAATCCTCGCCAAGGCGATGGGCGTGATCGTGTCATTGCGGGCAATATCATGTTGGAAGCTGCGCCACGGTGTTGGTGGTCGAGACTTAGTCTGGTGACCGGACTAGTCGAAACCGCCTATACGGCCGTACCCGTATCACGCCTCGTGGTACGTTGTGGCGGTATGTTTTCCTGTGTGACTGTCCGTCGCGTCCGTCCATCTTGACTGCTACCTGACGGCATTGGACGCAAAAAAATAATTTGAGAGCCTGTTGGCCGTACTGATCCTCAACTAAAACCCCTTAGATCCAGATGGCTGTACTCACTCCGCACCGTGGATTTTGATATCATTCACAAGTGTCAATCTGTAGCGTACTATGTCTAACGCAGAATAGCATCGCCAGAAGGACGAGTGCACAGCAACAATAAAGTATATACTTACGATCCAAGTACACCATTCTTCAACCACTCCTGCTGCGGAGTGCCCAGCCCCGGAAGTATATCGCTCGGCGTGTCCTTCCTCTGCACGACGACACTAGGAACGACCGAATATGCCCTCAGTCGACCACTTTCGATGAGCCAGGAGAACGCATGGTCCAGCGCACGTGAGTAGGCAAAAGGGGGGTAACGGAGGTGCTGAACGAGCCTGCGCGCTCCGACGAGGGAAAGAGCGTAGGCATGGGTACATTTCGGGGAGTATGAAGGGTGGAGGTTTGTTCCGAGATTCGTGTCTGAGGTTGACAGGGTTGGGTAGGAAGCCTCGTTGGACCAACAATGACCTTATCATTGAAGGTGACCCGGTTTTTTTTTTTGCCCTCAGGTTAGAAAAGAACGCGTTCGAATTCGGTGAGCTTACCCAGAAAGACAATATCCCATCCCTCTGGCAAAACCTTCCATAACTCGGAAAGTCGCTCAGTGACGTCCTTCTCCATATCGACGTCATCCTCCAAGAAGACTGCCACGTCATTAGGTCGCGTTTTGGTCCTATCTATGAACGTGCGTATGGCGGACACGTGCGAATGCCAGCATGCTACTCTTGCAGGTGTCAGTTTCATCCAGTCGACTGTCCTCAGGATACCCGTAGGCACTGAGTAATCGTCCACTGCACTCATAAGAGGTGGAAGGGAGCTTGGCGGAGAGGGCGTTATAGATTCGGGTAAAGGAGGGGACTCTGCTGGCCAGACGTCTGATCCCGAGAGTGGGAGAGGGGCACGTGTCAGGACAGATAGTGCGTTGATTTCACGAGGCCAACGGAATGTAGAACTAGTACATGGCGTTTCTCCTCTTAACGGGGTCTGCTCACGCTGGTGAACTACCCAATCGAGGAGACGATGTATGAGCGGGTTCGTGAAGGGTGTCGCATTGATGATCGTCCATGTCAGGTTCAGAGCTGTACGCAGGCGCTCCATTTGTTCACGCCTGTCTTGCCGTCCCAGAAGAGAGATCAGGTAGATGTGGGATGCACATCCTAGGAAACGAGCTCGTCCAAGCCCATCTTCGGGCTCATGTTCACAGGTAGACGTCTCCATCGACTTCCTTCAACAAGAAGACTTGGTCAGTTATGTACGAATTTACGATGTATCTTGATGACGATATGCAACGTACCTCGGGCCTCACCGTCGGGTACAGGAGGAAGAAAGGAAGACTATGATCTTATAAAGTATACCGGAATCTGTATACGGATTTCCATATGCAAGCGAACGAATAAGACGGCGGTTGTGCTTGATTCGTTGAAACTACTTGTTTCTGCAAGAGCATGGCTAAAGACAGCTCTGAAAAAGACTTGAATGAGGGGACAAGCCATTGATGATATTTAGTGCTTGGAAAGTCAGCAGACTTGAAGGCTCAAGGTGCTTTAGTTTGGGCGGCCATATACTGGTCAATCAAGAAGGTCTTGGACTATACAGTCGTCCAGTTTCGGGTGAGGGTGTCTCAAGTTGCTAGATGAGTACTAGTGACGCCTTGCATGTCAGCTGTCAGCCTGAGGCTATTGTGCTTGAACTCTGCTATTGAACGCCACATGCCTTTTACTCCGAGTCCCCTAGGACGACTAGTACGGTCACATCGCCATTAGAATGGCACACTCAAGAACGTGTCAAAGTTCTAGGCAGAGTAGTACGAGTGCGGCCGTTATTATTATTTTGGTCTTAGCTGAACAGCGTTCACTACATACGTAGCGGATATTTCATAGAGTCATGTCAAACCATCTATCCCTGCTGGGTTTCAGTCGTGCGTCATAGGCATGCGTCACCCGTAGTAAGTACTACCAATACAAGCTGCGCTCGTCCTCACCAAGCCCCCGTACCACAACAATCCCAATTCCTTAATGGCAATAACCTCCTCGTCGACGGGAACCCCAACATGAATGTATATCTTTCAAGCAATTCACAGCGCTCCTCTAGAAGAACTGAATTATCATATCCGAGCATAAGCTAGTGGGGATACCGGGCGATCTTGATTAGATTGTCCATACAGCTTAACCTCCTGCGATGCATCCTTATGCCAATCGATTTTAGAGGCATGTCGGCCCCACATGCGTCCAGGGTCTTTTTAACATCCTTTTTAGTTCTTCTCCCTCCTTCCTTACAAAGCCCAATAAGGTGCGTTTGGATCCTTCTTAAGCGTGCCTTCTATCTCCCGTTTTGATTGCGACATAGTATGGTATAGGCACTCCGGCCCGATCTACAATCCCATCTCCGATTCGACGGTTCCCTGGCCCTAGTATGGGCCGATAGCACGAATGGCACCGGAAACATCTTAGCAAACGCCATCATCGAGCATACGATCAGGGGGGTTAATTCAGGTGAGCTTCGTTATCTCTTGATTGCGCTCTGACTTTCTTCCCCACGTTGAACATTCTTTTTCAAGGCAATGCCTCCGTCGTACTCGTAGACGAATTCTCGACCGGAGTCGATGCAAGGACGAAGAAAGACATGTGGAACATGTTGGGACATGTCGCGGTCGGAAAGGCGTCCGTCATAACCACACGTGCGTCATCCCTCCCCGTCCTGCGTGTTCGTCAACGCTCGTCTTTCCTACGCACTCAGACTCATGTTTTCAGGGCCATGCCAACGGGTGTGTTATGTGGTAATTGACTGTAGACCTAAACACTGTTCCATCTGTCCAAACACTCGTCCGCATCAACAAGAAACCAGTGGATAAAGAAGGAAGGGAAGAAGGTGCAGACAAAAAAGGTCTTCAATGTCGTTGTCAGCGTCGATGTACCTAAGCGACAACATTGAGGCGCGCGTCGGGGAACCCATTGGCCCTGATACGCTCGAGGAGCCACCAAAATGGCGTGGCATAGGTCATATCGGAGCTCTCCGTGTTACCAGAATCGCCAGTAAGCATGCCACCGACACGGCCACGGATGTCGTGAACCCGAATCACCAGGTTCCGAAAAGACTTCCGACTTGCTGTTGTAGTTGATTATCCCCCACTCCATGGAAGTCTGATTAATAGGCATGTCGTTGAAGTAGTCGCGAACGATGCAGAAGATGCCGTTTGCACGGCCGATGGTGGCGCCGATGGCATTGCCATTCTTGACGACCAACAAGCATGGCTCACCGTCCGAGTCCCACATGTCGGGTTCGCGCATCAACTTGTCGGTGATGGTACCCACAAGTGGAAGCAGACGATCTTCGGGATATTTGAACTCCCACCTGGCGTCTCCGCGGGGGAAACATTTGAGCGTGAACTCGTCCGAGCTCAGCTTCGCGCCTGGATATCAATATCATTTAGGTTAGTAGATGGTCTTAGTCGGATGGTCAAAACGCACCAAGGTCCATCTTATTGCCCTGGAAGCCGCCGCCGAGCTTGGTGCGGTCGACTTGGAAAATCCCCCAGTCCTCCGTAAAACGATGTTTACCGACGCCAAGAGTGATGGCTGGGGAGCAGAGGATAGGGTCGAGGATGCGGTTGTTGAGCTTCCTCCACTCCTTATTGACCTGATCGAGCAACACTTCAAGTGCCTGCCTTCTTCGCCTTCTCCACTAATCCCTGAATCTCAATCCGAATCGCCTTAGACTCCTCAACTTCGACAACGTCAGTGCTCTTCTCCCTCTCCTCGAAAGTTTTAATCTGCTGCCTCCAGCGCTCAACCGCGATGTCGTGTCGCTTTGCCCTGGTTTTTATCGAATCGACCAGGCAAGTGAAAGCCGAGTAAAAAGACGTGTCTAGTAGGTCCACTGGGGTGGCGAGCGTAGTCGATGTTGGCTTCTTTGGATCCGATGAGGACATGACGGCATGGAAGTCCCAGGAGCCTATCGCTGCTGCCACCTTCGGCGAGGTAGAGGGCCATCGTCCCCTGAGCATTGGGCCTGGCCTTGGTAGAGATGGGGAGGCCGAGTGCAGTAGTAAGGGGACTATTGACGTCCACGAGAGGGTTCAGGTCATGAACGGGCTTAAGAAGCTGAGGACCGACTTCACGCGAGTAGAAGGACTCGCGGAAATCGATGTCGACGTCAGTGATCTGGTAGCTCTTGAGAAGGTCTAGGACGCCCTGAGCCGCGTCGTGGGCAGCCGTAGCGGTGGTAGACTCGGGGAAGATGCCAACCCAAATGGTGACAGGACCGACGACCGGTCTTTTAGGCTTGCCCTGTTCTTCACCCCTGACGTCTTCTTCGTCCCCGGGCGCTTCGCCGGACTCGATTTTCTTGAAGCGAACGACGTCTATCGTCGTAAAGTAGATCTAGATATCCCCGTTGGCAGACTCTACGATATGGTGGATATCAACTGACCGAGTGAGTGTCCATAACCTCGACAACCTTCCAACCTAAGTCGTGGTTCCAGACCTTCGCGATTGGGTGAGTGAAGATTTCACACAGCTCCTTTAAACGACGCTGGGCCTCAGGTCCCCTGGGTGGGGACCACCACTCATTGCCCGTGCGGTAAAGTAACGTGGGCTTAGAAGGTAGGCCCGCATAGTAGGACTGAGCCTCCACCTTGGAGACAGCATGCGGGTCAGGAGTGTGGGAAGCGGCGGTAGACGCAACGTGACTCATTGCCTGGTGATGGTCGGGGGGAGCACTGAACGAGGAGACAGGAAACGAGATGGTTAGTATGAGATAATCACGAAGAAGCCAAGGAACAAACTGGTGTATGATTCGAAAGATCAAAAGCAAGCTGAGCGATTGAGCTGGAGAGAGGTTTGGCGAGGATATAGTGGCTGTTTTGCAAACAGATGTAACTCATCATGTGGCGACATCATGCAATATGGTGGGCCGATCTCCTGGATAGATTTTGGTCATATCTTTCTGATTGCAGCGCTCTCCCTTTAGTAGGAAGAGACGGGGGAAAGAGGATCACAGGCTGGTTAATTCTGACCGTCACGACGATGCATTGTCCATGATCGATCTCATCCTGCAGCGGTAGACATCTGGCATTAGTGTATTCCTACGAGGATCACGCCCTACTTCTTTTCGTTCTTGCACAAAAAATGGTGTTGAAAGAAAAATAAAAGGAGAGACAGGTTGAAAAAAGCGATCGGACAAGTGGAAATATTATGCCGATTCGTAGGTTCTAAAAAGGATCGTTATCGTTTGGTGCGCAAAGGGACAACTGAATGAGACAGCGATGCAACGTTGTAGGGACCGGAAGAAAGGCACAACTATGTATTATGACCTAGAAGCAAAAGCGCTGTGTCGTCCTTAAGTAATAAAGGAGAAAAGGGGGTAAAGCCGCGGCACTAGCGCAGCAAGTTCGCCACGAGAGGAAAAGACAGGATTGACAATATAAAAAGGGTGGGCGGCCGGAATCGTAAGGAGGTAATGCATAGAAGATAATGCGAGAAAGAATGGGGAAATATGATGTGTACACACGACATCGATAAATTCCTGAGAAATGCGGGTTCGGGTAACGTCGAGGGCTCAGCCCCCAACATGCAGAGTGGTGGGGAAGCCGACGGTTGACTAACGTTGCGAAGCGAAAAGGGAGAGGACCTTTTCCGCGTTCTCTTTATATTTCTTCAACTTTTTGCTCTTGAGTTTCTCCGGTTCCTCGGTGTGATGAGGCGCATACTTGGACACCTCGGGTGATGTCGGATGCGAGATAGGTTCCGTAGTTTCTCCGTTGGACTGGTCCGATGATTGGCTCTGGTCTCCGACTGACATAGCTGATTCTTTTGACCTCAGCGACGGTGGCATTGCCATAGCGCTCACGGCCGATACGGACGGCGTCAACAAACCGTTGCTTGATATTGATGATACAGCAGCCGTAGCGGTAGCGTGCGAGGGCGTGGATATCTTGACTGTAGACGCACTCTTGGCGGAGAAAGACGAAGGTGGCGATTTCCCTTTGAGAAATTGAGGTGTTTTCCGGAACTTCAGACCGGGTGCACGACCACGACGCTTTTCCGAAGGACTAGGCGAATCTGCCAGCTCTGCTGCGTGGAGATCAGATTCTTTCGAGACACCCGAGAAAGATCGCCCGGCAGCCCGATGAGATGGTGTAGACGCTTTGCGGAATACGGCCAACCTGTACCGGTCTACGACACCACGAGCAAAGAGACTCGTGCCCTTTGTCCCATTACGGTCTTCGCCATCAGCTTCAATGATATCCCAGTCATCATCATCATCTTTTTCCGTCATATCTCCGTCGTCATCAGGACCATCCGAAAGGAAGCGGTCCAAGGCAGGAACACCCGATTTCTCACGGCGACCACGTGCATTCCGAACCGTAGTTTTCCAAGAGGTAGAGGTGTTGATAGTCTTTGGTTTCGGATCCTTGGCAGGAGGGGGAGGCGCAGAATCAGTCGATCCCTCCGGAACGTCCTCGACAGGTGGTTCTACGACTTGGGTAGTGGCTAGAAGATCGGTGGATGCTCGG
Source organism: Boletellus deceptivus (assembly GCA_038090195.1). Taxonomy (NCBI): domain Eukaryota; kingdom Fungi; phylum Basidiomycota; class Agaricomycetes; order Boletales; family Boletaceae; genus Boletellus; species Boletellus deceptivus. Next base: position 23,064 of record JBBPMG010000108.1, read on the forward strand.
GGCTCGACAGCTATCGTAGTTTCTTCTGATTTCGGACCATCTTCCACGAGTGTCTGGGTCCGCGCTTCCGGCGTCTTGGGCTCAGGCTCGACCACTTGCTCACCACTGACAGGTGACTCTGTGACGACCTCTGCCTCACGGGGAGGCTGAGTAGGACTATTGGCCAAATCGGTCAGAACCGACGGGATGTCCTCGTCCGTTTCTTCCTCTCCTGAATCACCAGATTCGTCGTCTTCATCATCCATAATGACTGAATGACGACCTTTGAACGAATAACCATCAAACACGTCGACGCCGTTTTCATCTGGGTGTACAGATGGACTGCGTGAGTGCGACGGTGTTGGATATGCATCTTCTCCATCCGCTGCTTCACCGTCAGTGTGATCGCGATCCTGATCGGTATCTACTTGATCTTGATCGTTAGGGTCATCTATCACTGGCTCCATATCAAGGAACGTGTCATCAAAGTTCTGGGTATCGCTGGCATTGGAAGGGTCGATGGGTGGGATATAGGGGGCTGTGAAAGAAGAAGTAAAAAAAGGTAAAGGGGTGGGTGTAAGCAAGGATAATGGTGTTACTTCAAGCAAATGCCTCACGTATGTAGCGTTTATAGTACACGTGCGACCAATCGCTAAAAAGCGATACAATGTTAGACATCAAACATAAACAATGCGTGTGACTCGTTCCACGCACATCATGGAGAAATAGGGATGCCGTTTGATGCGTGGCTCACATATCCTCAATGCAGGGTTTCGTTGGAGTAGCTTGGGAAGTGCAATATAAGTGGTACGATAAGCCGCAGAGGCATTCACTTACACCCCGTATCAAACTCTTCGTGTCTTGGTCCATCGCCCTGTCTTCGGGAAATTGCAATTCGTCTTGCAACACCCTGACATACATATCCGAATGATTGTTCGCCCAAAATGGCGTCTAACGGCAAAGATGTTAGTCCCTCTTTCATTATGTGGCATCCATCGTTGAACGCACGATTCCAGTCAACATTTCATAAAGCATCGTGCCAAAGCTCCACCAATCGACTTCATAGCTATATGGCAGTCCTTGTATAACCTCAGGAGCGAGGTACTCTGCCGTACCGCAGAACGTGGTGGTGGTGTCGGCTGGGACAACACCCTGCCCCGGCCAACCCGAAGAGAGATCCTGGCCCTTCTCGCCTTTCATCCAAGGCGGTGTTGTGGGTTCGCTTCCCGGAGAGGAATAGAATTCTCCGCGAGTTCCAGACGGTGTGGGTGGCGCCGTGGTCGGTAAAGCCCGACGGGGGAACTCCTTTGAAAGACCGAAGTCCGTCAGCACGATATGTCCATCAGCCCCAATCAGGATGTTCTCGGGCTTTAGGTCACGGTAAATGACACCAGCCGCGTGGAGGCCTTCCACACCCTCGACAATCTCCGCGGCGTAGAATCGTGCACGGTCACGGCCAAGCCTGCCCCAACGTGCAAGCTGCGTGGCGAGATCACCGCCCGGATGGAAGTCCTATGAAAATTGAAAAAGAATGGAATCAGTGATATTGCGACCACTGAGGTATAAAAAGGAATGGGGATTCACCATAACCAAGAATAAGTTCTCCTTGTCGTGGAAACTCCACCAGAGCTTGACCACAAACGGATCCTTGGCTTCTTTCGCCATTCGCTTCAGGACGGCTTGCTCGGTCAAGGTATGCTGAAGCTCCTGGTGCGCCAGGACGTGACGCTTGGTGATGGCTTTGAGCGCATACAGATCCGAGCTCGTCTTATGTCGCACCAAGAGAACTTTGCCTGCACAACCCTTACCGAGGACACGCATCATCTCGAAGTCGTCAACGGCCACCTTTCGCTGAGTCTTTCTCTTGCGGTTTGGGTCGCTTGACTGTGAACGCTTCTTGCGTGCACGACGGGCGGTGGTACATATCGACGATTCGTCACCAGTGGCGGACGATGTGCCATCCTGCAGCGTCGACGAGGTATACAGTCGTCTTCCTTTGTCCGGATCAGCTGAATGTGAGCGAGGAACCCTTGCCGCTGGTACGTCGGCGACGGGAGTGGGTAGAGTAGCTTCCTCCTCTTCAACAGCCCCATTCGTAACAGCGTCCGTATCGATATGTTCCGGAGTGACCTTGGCATTGTCAACCGAAGATGCATCAGGAAAGCCATCATCGGATCTCTCTATCTCGATGACCTGCACTTGTTCTCCTAACAGCGACGAGGGTCCGTTGGCCTCAATTTGTTCCTCTTCCTCTTTGATATCATCCTGCTGGGGATCGCTCCTACTCAGGTCGTTCGATATGACCTCGACGGTATCGTTTATACTCTCTACACCATCCACCATCTCGCTGAGATTAGTTGAGCTAACGTTGGTTGAGCTGGGATGTGCGGACACATCTGCTTTTGAGCTGATATGCGCAGCTAGATCAGAGCGCACGCGCTTGATCGCCCTCTCGGCACGCACGCTCTGCAAGTCGTCGGTGCGCACATGAACGAAGCGTTTCCAAGCACGGGTCTGTCGGAGTGACGGGTCATTGGAAATCGTAGTCAGGTATGCGGCAAGTGCAGTCATCGTGGTATTAGCAGGTTTCCCGTTGGAGATGATGCTAGCTGACGACGGAGAGATGGGGGTAAAGGGGTCGCCAAGCTCTTGTGAAGGAGAGACCATTGGATCAGTAGTCGAGGACCCGAAGCTGGGACCGTTTAGTGTGCGCACGGACATTTGGCGACCGACTTTATTTGTCGAGGGCGACGCCAGGCGCGAGAGGGTGTTCAGGAATGTGGATTTGCGCTTCGGGGGTTGCTGGGGTAGGGAGGCTATGTCGATCGGTAATTTGGGGAGCTTGGATGCGCCATCAGAGTCTTCGAGTTTCGCGTGAAGCTCAACCACCTCTGTGGCTGTGCGCGTAAGCGTAAGATTATGGGTAGGCGCTGTGCAGGGAACGGCGGTGTTAGCGATGGTACAGGAAGGCGACATGGAACGAGAGGGAACAACAAAAGAACGTCGTATTACAAATGACCAAAGAAAGACGCAGAGGAAGGTCAGGAGGACGCATACATAGGGCACCGACGAACCCGGAAGCGACATCGACACAACTCAAAAAGCAAGGAGAGTGTACATGTACGTGGAGAGCAGATGGGTGCAAGGTGGGTGCAACGATGCGACTCACTCTTTATGTAAATAGAGTATGAGCGGGCATCATGCGGCGTCTCTGCGACGCTTATACTCCAGGGACCTTCCTGAGCATCGATGCGAACTGGAGGTCTTCGCGTGGACAGAGAAGGAGCGGTGTCTATGTCCTTCATACTGCGGACGGAGTTATTGGGAGATGCGTGTTTGTTGCGAGGGGAGGAGTTGCGTGACTCGAAGAAAGCGAGGTCTGTAATGCTTGAACGTTCCGCTCTAGACTTGCGGTTGAGTTGGTAGCTTCTAGAGGTGTCAACGCTAGCTCCAGACGAAGGTTCACGGGGACGATAGCTGTCGACGGAAGAACGACCGCGGATTGGATTCACGTCTTTAAAAGTGAGTGCACCAAAGCCAAGGACGGTTTTGAAGTTTTTCTTCGAGAAATGGACGTGTTGGTGAGTGGCGGAGGCACTATGCATACGAGAAGGGGGAGATATGGGGGGTGTGTTCTCGCGGGGACACTGAGTGTGTCGGAATTGTCGCGGGCTATGAGGGGGGGAGGAAGGGGGAGGAACAGAGGGCCCAGCTGGATCGATGAATTAGGCAGAGCAGAGCTTGACACGGGATTGACAGATTGGTCTGTTTTGGCGGACGTGCGGTGGGTGCGCGAAAGCCACGAGCAGCGGAAAAAGATGGAGATCAGTTCTCTCCCTGCCTCGAGGCTTAGCTGTGTGGTGCGGCGATGACCACAAATAGCAAGGGCGGTTCAAAACCGGGCAACACGACGAGTGCGCCGTCGCCGCTGTCGTAGACGTCGCCGAACAAGTGACAAGTAACAGCAAGAGAAACAAACGAGTGGTTGCGGTGTCGTTAAGGCGGAGACTCGGATTATTATTGAGCTGGAGCTTGGACAGCAACAAAGTCGCCCGAGCGCGCCCAAATTACTGACACCCGTCTTTTAAACGCAACTCCACTGCGCCCGACCGTAGAGAAAAAAAAAACAATAATCGCTGCTAGTCCCTCAAGATGTACTGAGACGTCAAGGCCATCGTCCAACGCTGCAGCGACGCTCATCGTCTTCCGTGTGAGAAGAGCCAAGGCTGCGCAATGACGGCGTCGGCCACCCTGACCCTGCCACCTTTGCTAACCGTAATCACCGCGATCTATCTGGTTTGCGTTTCTAAATTGTTTCAGAAACCCCATCCGCGCGGGACTAACACCAAACTTAGATGACAACAAGGGATAGTGCTTGAGTAGGCAAGTTCCGTGAGGCTAAGGAATGCGGAATTAAATCGGAACGCTTGGGTCCGTTGCTCACTCTTGCGCGTTGCCAGCGACCTGGGCCCCACTTGGGCGACTAGCAGGCCGGACGTGCTTGTTCTGTGACAGTGTGACCTCACATACCGCTGTCATCGCCTGGCCCTAGACGTCCAAATCTCATCTCGGGTTGGGGTCCACCCAGGAGAGCTTCCACCTTGCTTCGGTGGCATGGAACCCGGGAATACCCGCAGGAAAAACTCCCCTGAGACCAGCGGGACAGGCCAAGCTGCATTCAAAAGGGAACAATGGCTGGAGAACCCAGTCTGTCGTGCTCCGTTTGTGACCAGGACAGATAGAGCGGGGTGACCAAAGCATCTTGTCACAGACCTACTTTCGAGATTGGGCTATGCATGTGGCAATCAGCCCATACAATGAGAAAACGTGTCCGACAAGGTCCGCCCAGCTCACTTCGTCTGGCACAGCAGCCCAGCGGCCGTGTTTTGGCGATGGCACCTTGTGCTCCTCAGCAGCCCATCTGAATATATAAGTGTTAGCGTCGTGCCTGGGTCGAAATAAAAGCTAGCAGGGGAACAGGCTTTCTCATGGCCCACGAAGAATGCTGTCCCTCCACATCAACGTTGCCGTCCATGAGCTCTCGGCAATCCCCGAGCCACACGACCCCCCGTTCTGTCGACCCCTCCATTGTTCTATACCTGGCATGACCCCTCTGGTGCGCAAGGCTCTGCGATCAGGTGCGAGTGAGAAACCGGCTCGGAGTCATAAGGGTGTATATGGCAGGTCCTCGGCGAAGGCCAACGTTCGTGCTCACAATTCGCTAGCGGCCCTTCGCGACTGCGAGCCGCTGCCTTCCCGTTTCGTTGCTTTCTGCCGTTATTGGGACACCGGATTCTGTGCGATTTTCCTATTCTATCATCCAACAGAGGCGCTTACATAGAACTCTTAAATACTCTCCCCGTTCGGGCCACGTTACAGAGTGCGTCGGTCAGCAACACTGCTCAAAATCCAGTCCTTAGCCTTTCTTCCCCCCAATATTGTGTTCCCTCGTCAAATTTCTATTCCTCGGTCCGCTTAACCACCGTCCCTAAACGGGTGGTTTTCTCTCGTCTCAACGCCCACCATCTCCCGCCCACGACTATCTCCCCCTTGCAAAATCAGACATAATGGTCGCTGAACCAGTCCTTGAACCTACTCTCGCACAGGAAGAGGGACAGGAAGAAAACGACGACGGCGAGGACAGCGACGTCTACGATGTAGGGGTACCGTATTTTTCACTTGAATTACTTCCTAGTCAGCGCATATTAATTCGTGCCTGCTGACCTCGTTACGACAGAGCGACGAAGAAGGCGACGTCTATGACCCAGAGGGGGACGAGGACGAGGAAGGCGACGAAGGAGAACTTGTGCCTGAAAATGTATACCTACGCATAATTGCCGTGAAATGACCCGCTCACATTTCTACGCAGATGACCGCTCTCCTCTTAGGCAAAGTATGTCCATTCACCCTTTACGAATACGCAGAGCTCACTCGAATTACTTTTAGCAAAATGGTGCAAGGACCAAGGAGGAGGAGGAGGAGGATGACGATGAAGAGGATGATGAGTACCATGAAGACGGAGAAGGGACAACGGAAAATACGCCGGTTGTTGCAGGTTCAAAACGGGGAGTTGACGAGCTTAGCGAGGGCGACGAGACTGGCGGCGAAAACGACGAAGAGGCTGAAGTCGAAGGGAAAAACGTTAAGAAAGCTAGGGTGTAGTGGGTTTAGACGTTCGTAGCGCTATGCTCTCAGTTGGTCCGTGCTGCCGTTGTCATCTTGGGGTTTGTTTACCTATTTAGTATTCATCTTTATAAATCACATGTTGTTTGTCTGTATATAGTTTCTCTTTGAAGAGGAACCTATCATTCACTTCAGCCTGATATATTGTGCATGAGTCCATAGAAGTCCAGTTTCAGGGAACACTAGTACAAGTGATGTCATAGACTTTATGAGTGATCAAAGCTGAAAGATCAAATAGGAGAAAGCTAAACAGGACTTGAAGCAACAGGAGGAAAATACTGTACACAATTGATCCATTGGCTTCACTCAGTACCCTCTCTTCTGCCTTTCTGCATCAGTCAAGGGAACATACTAACCAGCCAAGTCATCAATGTAGACATAGAATATAATGGATAACAGTGTCACATCAGTCATTAAATTCAAAAAATCAAAGACACTAGGAATGGACACTAACCATGACATCCATAAGTTCTTTTCTTGTTACTTTGCCTTCAGCATCTTTCTCAACCTGCCAGATAGCCTGATTGTGTGTGCCAATTGGTATGAACATTCTTCCAGGTGCTTTCAGTTGGTTGACAAGAGCTTCAGGAAGTGTGTCAGATGCAGCACCAACATGGATGGCATCATAAGGTCCTATATACAATGATAATGGCCATAGGCAAAGGACTAACATCATAGAACTTACCACAGGCAGAATAACCTATACAGTAATATATAAACCAGGTTTTTCAGTCTCTCTCGAAAAGATACAACTTACCCTGCCTTCCATCTCCAGCCACCATCAGAATCTTACCTTCATCCAAAGCAGAACCCAAGCCATTGTTAATCAGATTTCTCTTGGACCACTCAACTAACTCGGGGATGTGGTCTATGCCAATGACCTTACCCTGAGGTGTGCCTGGCTGGTTGGATGGAGAGACTAGGTGATGAAGGACAGCACAAAGATAACCCGACCCGCTCCCTACATCAAGGACAGCTGCCCCAGGGGGAAGAAAAGGAAGAAGGCTTTCTAAGGCGTGAGCGTGCTGCATACAACAAGTGAAGCTGCAGGTGATACGCGGAAACGTTATCAGGCATACCATATGCGGTGCAGATATAGTTGCGCCATGACCAATGGATCTTCAAGTTGATGCACATCCGGGGTGTTAGGTGACAGGAAGACAGGAAATGGACTTGACATACTGAGGAGAGTCGTCATATGCCTGTGACCGTTTGAGGACAAAGTCGGCGCGATCTGTCCTGGACATTGCCTATGCAGATGAAGTTAGGGGTCGAAACGGCGGCGTATATGAGCACTATGGCGCACATACGTCGACGGTTCGTTCCGTGGGGAGGATTCCATTCCTGTGGAGGTTGGAAATGAGCTCAGTGTTGGTTCGTCCTGAGCACCTCCAAGCCATGATGAAGGCGCCTATCGGTATTACTATCAGAAATCGAAGCAGAAGCAGGTCCGTGGTGCTAAGTGGCCGACTGTTTGGCGCTGTTTATCATGATATTTGCTGCCGCCCCGATCTCGCTCGTCGCTCACGAATTATCGTCGGGTAATCAACGATGTACGCACGCACATCCGCCAAGGTAAGTACGCCCATCGAGGTTAAGCATCCTGTAATGCGCCTGCTCTAGACACAGCAAGAATATGTCGCAAAGCTTCAGGCGGAGATCGACGAGCTGCAAAAAAGACTCGGGTATATGCGCATCGCATCGACCAGACACGAGGTACAACACCTCTGATCACATTCTTTCAGACCCAACAAGAACGCTGAAGAACTAGTTTCACGGCACATCAAGCTACTTCATCGTTACAACGAAGCCAAGGATGCCACACAAGTTTAATGCGAATTCTCTTGCGTACGGCATGGAGCTAATGTCGTTTCATCTGCAAAGGTTCTTATCGGAAGGGTACAACACTTTGGAGGAATGGATCGCATATACTCACCTAGGCTTGACAGCTGGCTGCTATCAGGGGAACTACAATTCGACAGATTCACCAGGATATGGGTCTCCTCGACGAAGACGCAAATTGATTGCAGGCCATCGAGATTCCTGCTCGTCGTTTCTTCAAGCATCAAATGCAGTTTTCGTGGGTTTATTCTACGAACAACCAGCTTGTAGCACACCCCGCCCACATACCTATGACTTTCTGTGGGTATCCATCATCCATTTGTAGGTCTTCCCTTGGCCATAGCTGTGTCGGAATGGGGATATTTCCCAAGTGTCCTAGTCCTAAGTTTCCGTGCTCGTTCCATCCCCACCCCAGCACTGAGTTGGCTCCTCGTGAAGAGGTAGAGATTGCGGCAAGAACATGTTCGCTCCCGCAAACGAGATCGTATATCGCACCATCTCCAGGAAGGTCAACAGTTGCATCATCTGCAGAAGTTGGTCCTGCTCGGCCGAGCTGCCCTTGGGCATTATTACCAGTGGAGAGCAAGACACGTTTGTCGCCATCGGCCGTTTGCATGTATGTGCCATTCCATGTGCATCCGAGTCTGCACATCGGCTTTTGGGGCTTGAATGACGGAATCTGTCCCTGTTTATTCGACCCCAGAGCGGAGATACGTCCAGACTCGTGCAAGATGACGGTATGCTGGTTCCCTAGCCCGCAGGAGAGCATGGGATCGTCATGAATGTTGATGGGCAGGAGGGCAGGACGCGCAATAAATCGTGTCTTCCCATTCTCCCCAAGTTGACCATGCCTGGATGCACCCCAACCAACGAGAACAGTCTGGGGGTGCGGTGACGATACGTCTGAAGCCGCTGTGACGACCTGTGCGACGACGTGACGCGGTCCAGCATGAAGTGATTGAATCCCTATCGTTCGCGCGTCCGGGAAAACGTGCCCAAAATCGATGGCCCGCAGTTCGCCAAGACCAGTCCCGCCCGCAAGCTCTCCAACACCCAGCGCTCCGAAATCGTTCGACCCCATGGACAGCAGTATGTCCGAGCTTCCGAGACGCGAGAGCACGACGTACGTCGTCTCCCACGTTGCAGCGATGTGTTTGTACGTGCACCCGCGGGTGGCATTCACTGGCAGGCTTGGATCCGAGAGCGGCAAGACGAGCTTGTGGAAGACGTTCCATGGCACTGCGTCTTTGCCATGATACCCGGGCCCTAGCTGGCCTCTACTTCCGTCTCCAGTGCCCCACAGAGTGGTGGAGCCGTCGACGTGTTCTATCAGCAGGATGGTGTGGTTGGCTCCGCACGCGATCTGAGCGATCGTGGAGGTGAGATCGGGGTGTTGATTTGATTCATTTTCTGCGAATTGGCATGGTGTGAATGTGTGGGCGTCGTCGTAGGAGCTGATTCCCAATTGGCCTTTGGCGTTGGAACCCGTAGCAAGGAGCATACGACGTGACACCATACTAGACGGCAGCGCCCGTGGTGGTACTCCATATGTGTTGCAGAGCGGCTAGTGTGGGGAGACGGTGTTTACTAGGTGAGACGAGTGGAGTATAATGGCCGAGAGTATAGGCTCGCAGTCATAGTAGGTGCTTGCATCTTCCTGGCTTTCACTCAGCAACAGGTATGTTCAAGGATACGATCTGGTTGGGAAGCATTGTCCTCCTCACGCTCACTCCGAGAGAGGGACTCTACGGTTCACGCAATGCACTTTACGAGCTTTTCCCGCCTCCATTATCAAGTTGCGCTGCCCTCTGGATTCCGCCACGCAGCATGTAGTTCGTGGACGTCACATTCTCCAGCCTTCGTGCATTGTGAAATCCTTCACGCGCCGCTAGCGGCGACCAGACGCACTGGGGTCCTCGAGTCCTCCCCCATTCCGATAACAAAATCCCGAGGTTCTTGAGCCCAAGGCCCTGAGCCTTGCTTCTGCCAGGCCACCACCCCCAACGCGTTCTCCCTGACCGGGATGGTACTACAGACGTTACTCTTGTCAAGGGGAACGACAGGAATTCAGTTTTGCGGAGGATAAAGTGGACTAAAGGAAGTCGTTGCCGACGTGATGGCCACCTCAGTTCGGGATACGGTCGACGCTCTTGCATTTCCACAAAAATTCGTTCTGCGACGTCGGAGAACGCATGTGTTGTAGTCTGCGCCCTTACCATGGTGAGTTTGAAAGGTCGAGATCTTCGTGAACTTGTCCCAACTTTACGAGCGTAGATGCTCAGCGTTTAGTTTGAGAACCCAAAGCGGGGCACCAGATGCTAGGGTTGTACCTGGACTTATTACGGCCTACAGATGCGAGAATCCATTCCTGTCCAGTTTGTTGAAATGGATGGTCAGGATCGTGGTCACATCACTCAAGGGGTTGCTACTCCGGCATGGCTCGAAACGATCGACCACACCAACTAACGGCAACCATCCCACAGCTGAATGCTGCCAGTATATCACAAAACATATATATCGTGCGATAGCATTGCGAGACATCAGTGAAGGAGATTTGGTGAGATGATTATGCAGAGGTATAATAGCATCAGCCCCGACAACAGATCCACTCATGAACGTTTTCTAGCTGAACTTACATCCAGTGATCTTGACTATGGGCATCATCAGACATCCGGAGATGAGAATACGTGAACACAAAGCGTACCAGAGCCGTCAGGCTGTCCGATGGCGTACAACATTTCCATAGGATGGAAAGCAAACGAGGTAGATCTTGGAATGTATGGCGATGTCGGTCGTGCAGGACACACAGAAAGACCGGTAGGGACACTGAGCATGGTCAGAGCATTGAAATTGGGATTAGACATTGAGTGTATCATGAGACGTTGGTGTCTCCAGTTGGTAGGGCTGAGTGCGGATGTGCTACTCCAATATCAGTCAAACACAGCACATTCCGGAAAATATCTACGCACGTAGCAAAAATGCCGGTTTGAGAATGAACATCGAAGCATGATATGCCAGTAGGATGCGCATCCCATGCCTGGATAGCTTGGTCGGAGGCCCGGGCATCCCATAGGCGGACCTCGCCAGAAAGGCTGCAGACAATTGATCCTGTGTTCCTAACCCGAATAAAATCACATACCTGGCCGAAAGAAATTGGCCACCAATCTTCGGGTGATATCTGACGTTCTGCACCCAGGCGTGATGCTCATGGTAGGATCTCACGACAGCATCCTCTTCTTCAAGACGGCGATCAAACACCTTGACCACGCCATCTGCGAAGCCAGCGATAAATGTCGAAGATGATCCTTGATCAGAGACTATGGAAGTGACAGGACTCTCTGAATTGGTTTCCAAGTCCTGGGTTCATCGGTTAATAGCCATGTGACTGATCAAACATGGAGACCTTACCAGAACTTGTGATTCGGTATGCGCATCCCAAACCCTGATAATCCTCGAATCACCACCGACAAGGAGAGATCCTCCACATTGTTTCCAATCCAGGATAAGCCCACTTCCCCTCCGCACATTTATGACCTCTGTCAGACCACGGAAAGAGCTAACCATTTGCAGCGGCCCTTGATCCAAAGTTGGATCATAATTGCGATACAGGCGCACCACGCCGTCAACTGTAATAATAATAATATGGTTTCAAATAAGACAATATGCGAGCAAATAAGAAAGGTAACTAACCGGAGCCCGCCATTATGATACCACCTACATCCTGATTAATGATGTGTAGTGACGTTATACCCGTTCCTCTGGGATTTCCGTTGCAGAAATAACTCAGCCGCTTCCGTTGGGACCAGTCCCAAACGCTAATACGGAATTGGTAAATAATTGTTTACAAGGAAGCACCCGACAAACCTGATCATATCCGTGTCATTTGCGATGACAAGGTGAGGATCATACGCATGCAGAGTCATACATAACGGGTTGCTATTGACTTGTAGGCTAGCCACTGGTCGATCCCACCGAGAGTTCTCTGTACGTCACGATGTCAACCGAATGCAGGAAACGAACCAAAGCAGAACTCACCCGCCAAGGTTGCTTGCAGTTGTGTTTCCGCCGTTACCTGTTCGTTGCGTTGCTGTCTCCACACCTGATAGTTATATTGAACACTTCCTGGCTCATCCGCCTCTGCCTGCTGCAGTAAATCGCGAAGTGAGAGGAGGGACAGAGTAACGAAAGGAAGTACAAACTCTCATCTGTGGTTCTTTAAAGTATTCACAACACCAATCGAAGAATGAGCTCTTCAGTGGTAAAACGTCTCGCAGTCCATTCCCGGTTCCACATCCAAGCGGAACGTTGCTCCCGTTCGAATCAACCGAGAAGATACTTCCGCTTGGGCTGTGTTGATCACCGCCTAGTCCATGGCCAGGCCCACCTCTCCTTCCATGTGTCGCCACCCGCCGGCGTGACCGCAGTCGCACCATGTCTTCCTCCATAAGCGCTTCCATAACGTGTGAAGGAAGATAATCTGGGTGCGCCTTGTACTGTGTAGGCGAAGGGGGTTGCGAAGCCAAAGTTGACAGGTTTGTTGGGCTTGGCGTAGCCGGACGAGAATAAGGAGACGTATACTGTGCGAGATTGAAGTTCGGCGAGGGGGGGCGAGAGGCAGTAACGAAGTCAGGGCGGGACAAAGAGGGGATTGGAGAAGGAGGAGCTCGAGTGTCTTCCGTCGACGGGAAGGCGATGCTGCCCGTGAGGTTGCGGAGTGCATTAGCAAATGAAGAAGTACGTCGAATGGTGGAGGTGACACCTGAAGATAATGTGCTCGTCACACTTTCACTACGAGTCACACCCGGGCGGGAAAGAACCGGAGAGGGCGGGTGCTGCATTAGCGGCGACGACTGGAGAGACGGTACGCGGGAATGGGCACTGCCCGGACCCGCTCTGGGGTCTACTTGTGGAGGTGGTGCGTCGAGCGATGTACAATCAAGGCGGTAGAATGGAGATGCCAAGAGTAGAGCCATAATGTAGTCCGCGATCGTCTGCGCGAGAGTGGCAACCTCGTGATATGGGTCGGTTGTCAATTCCAGAAGGGCGACGAAGATCGTGAAGAACGACGAGAGTAAAACACGATTTTCCTCCCGCGCACCGTCGTCATCACCAAACACCTCCAGCCATTCAGCGACAGCAGCCGAGGTCAACTCTTCCTCATGAGATTGCGCACTTGGGTCGGAACGCCATTTCCTGTCTTCTTCCCAGTAAATCCACGCACAAATCACGAAATAACCCCTCCATTCTTTAACAAGACAGCTGATGAGGATAAGCAGCTCCTTGCGCACCATCGGGCTCGCGTCATCCTTCACAGCGAGCGTTGCACCGGTAGCGACTGCAACCTCCATACGGAAGTGAATCCGTTCTTCAAGCTGGTACTGTGTTCCAGTACCGCCCCCTCCACGTTTTGTGGGACTTGCAGACCCACTAGCGCCCATGAACGTGCCAAGTGCATACAATGCCGCAGCCCTCACCTCCGGCGAGTCATCGGACAACATCAGGATTAGTTTATCCTGAGTACCCCTGTCGACACCATAAACCTTAATCTCGTCGTTCCCTTCCCAAATCTGGGAGATACATAGCGCGCACCACTGCCTGAGTAAAAAGTCGCCTTCGTCTAGTTTATCGAAGCAGTTGTCGAATACGCGCTCTCGCCAGCAAGCCATTTGACCATTGTAATAGTCCCGAGAGACGGCGGCAAGAATGAACGCACACATGGCCTTGTGTTCCGCACTATTGGGAAGAGCGTGTTGGGGGTGGTCTTCTGTAAGAGCCAGAACATTGGCGAAATACTTGAAGCCTTGAGTATTATGCAGGTCGATTTGGACACTTGGATCAACCGCGAGGATGCGCGCCCAGATGAAGATGAGCACAGGCCGCAGATCTTGACCTGCAGCTTGTAGTAGCTTGGAAATGTATGGAAATATGCCGATTGTGAGAACGAGGTTGACAGCCCATGGTCCAAGATCAACAAATTGAGATAGAAGGATAAGAGCCCGAAGTCTGTGGGGTTGCGATAGGAGAACTTGCAGTACAATAGGCAGCTGATCCGGTGGCTTGCGCGGCACCAGGTCTCGGTCAGTTTGATGACCGGCAGGGGTTAAAATTTCGTTAGGGGTGATCGCAGAGCCATTTGCTCCCTCAGTGGTATCGAATGCTCCGCTAGAATTCTGAGGCGGGAGTGACAATGGACCTCGTTTCGTGAGTGCCGAACCACCTCGAGATATCCAGACTTCAAACGCCGTGAGCTGATCCGTAAAGAACCTGCTTGGTATGTATTGGTATGGTTTCTCTATCTGGGGGCCATGGACACCGCGCTGGCCGGCTTGACTAGCCTGCCCGCCACCCGTACCGATTTGGCCTGTAGAGTTTGTTGCGGTGCCTGAAACTGTGGGGTTTTTCTCAAGTAGTTCTGGGAGCTGTCGCAGACATGTATCCACAGCAAGATCCCATGCAGACCAGAGCGCATGAGTATTTGTAGCGGGAAGAGGAGGATAAGTGTGCGGGGTACAATGATAATTTTTCATGATCCTTTCCGCCAGAAGGAAATTGCGGAATAAAGATGCGATGAGGAGGTCCGAGCGATATAGGCGCGTGAAGACATCCCGAGGGAATGTGGTCCATGCAATTGTATCTGTGATGGCCGTGAATATCCAGTTTAGTTCGCCCAGGGGTGTCCTTCTATCTTTAAGGTCGCCGGGGAGCTGCATAACCATATCAGGAGTAATGTTGTTGGGGAGCTGATGAGTCATAATAAAGTATCGAAGTGCGATATCAATAGGGGACGTCAGGCAAGAAGTAAAGATGTCAGCGGGGAGCTCTGGACATGAAGGGAGTTGCTCGTGTGCGAGACATGCTGCGAGTTGGAGAGAGTTCATATAAGGTTGCATGCCATCGACATACCCGCCACGAGTAGTGAACACCTCCTGATCACGGCGTTCAGCGAAGTTGTTGAAATTAGTGAGAAGATTACCAGCAGCCGAGCAGTCCCAGATGTAAACACCCGGGGACCCGAGCCAACTTTGTACCTCCATAAGTGAGACCGGGATATACTGCGTATAATTACGATTGAAACACCAGAGTTCCCCACTAGGTGTAGGCTTAGGTACGCCGTGCCCATTATAATAGAAGCAAACAGTCTCGTCCTTGGCTTGCTTGCGCAAATTCAGGCAAAATCGGCGCAAGTCCTCATACGAAGGATCCAAAATCGGTTTGTAAGGGATCTTGAGACTGAGACCTTCAAACTGGTGTTGGAGGTTTGTGCCAATGGCTTCCAGAGCTTTATGTGATGGCATTGTGTGTGGATCGACCCAGCATTCGAGGACCGCGCAAGGGTTGGTCTTGATGATATCTGGAGGGTCTACGTCTATATTCAGACATAGTACAAGCGCGGCGTTTGCGGTTTTGAGCTTTCCGGGGGCCGAGCCACGCCATGGGAAGAGTTTGGCAGAGTCGGGAGAGTGTGGTGCAGGATTACCACAGGTGAGATGTCGCTTGGCGGACCAGTATGGGATGATAGGTAAAGAGTCAGGGAATGTTTCGTCTGAGCCATGATGCCTCCCGTTGGGGTGGTTCTCTATGGGCCCACCACGCCCGTCTGTTGTTTGGTTTGATGACGGGTCGGAGGTGGACGTGGATGTCCAACCCCGCTCGGTGACATTGTCTAGACTTTCCCTTTCTCTAAAACCGGAAAGTACGAGAGAATCAATGCCTAAACGAAAATGTTGACGAGACGTCAGCAAACGGAGGGAAGTTGCGCAGCCTACCCTGTATACGATGTCCGTTCTGCATCTTGGCATCCAGCGAACAATGGGACAATATGTCCTTTGGATTGCGCTGTTGATGGCAGTGGGCTGGCAACGTCTCGATGTGCCCTGGTTAACGTCGATGGTGGGTTGCTCGCTGCTGCCCGCGATGGTGAGCGGCGCGTGATGTCAGGTGTCACGACTGTGACGGTGTGCCTTGTTGCACCGCCACTAGCTCGTATAACTCACTCCTACTTCGCCCGTGCGGATGTCTGTCGTGGAACCTCCGATTGGGGCTCTTGTAGAGATCTCAGCAGGCAAGGGAATCGTCCGTTTCTGCGGTACAACCTCCTTCGCGGCAGGAAAATGGATCGGCATCGAGCTCTTCGAGCCAAAGGGAAAGAACGACGGTTCTATCCAAGACATTGTGTATTTCGCCTGCAAGCCGTTTCATGGCATGTTTGTTCGTCCAAGCCAAGTCAAAGTCCTCGTGACTGAACCTGAGCAGTCCCCGGCGAACGTAAGACTTCACTGTTCTACACCAATAGTTGACAGAAGTCGTTCAGCGCGTGCAATCAAACACTTCACGTTCCGTGCCAACTCACCAGCGCACCCCGAGCGCCGGACTCGCTCGGCCCACTCCATTACGCTCCGCAGTGACGAGCGGCACCTCCTCCCGGTCATCAAGCCCAGTAAAACCTTCGCAGCCTGGGGCCTCCCTCATCCCGCCACCCGTTGGGTCAAGTCCACATATATCTCGACTTGCACCACCATCCTCACCTCTGAAGCGGATCCCATCTCTTTCTCTTCAGCCCCGCAAGTCCTTCCCTCGCCAATCAACGCTGGACGGTGCACCGCCCAGCCCGTCTGTCCTTTCTCCGCGTAGTTTCGTACCACCAGTACCTCCCCCATCATCGTCCCCGTCGCATGAAGTGCCCAACACCGTCCCTAACCCAAGAACGACAGTAGCGCTCACTGCTTCCCAGGCTACATCTCAGTCACAGCTACAACCTTTGTATCAATCTCCAGTGTCAGAACCTATCCCTCTGCCTCCTACTCAGATCGCGCCATCCGCATCCTTGGCGAGTGTACCGGGTCACGCCGCCCCCCCTCCTTCTCATGGATCTGGGCACATCCGAGCGGTTTCGATAACGGGGGGACCATCGTCACCCGTTGCTACGGTACGCTTCGGTTTCATCTGATGTCTACTGTCACTTACTTGATAGCACAGCGTACAGCGGAGGACGTAGAGCTGCAAGAACTTCGTGCGCGAACTAGAGTGATGGAAGCGAAGCGAGCTGATGATACTCGCCATATACGCGAGCTCGAAACGCGCCTCTCTGAGGCGGAATCTTTCGTAGCCTTACGCCCCAAACTCCAGGCTAAACTTAATCAGCTCCAAACTGAGCTTATCGCCACCCGACGCGAATTGGCCGACGCACAACAGCTTGCTCACCTCTCGGACAATAGGGGCATTGATGCTCAGGAACAGTTGGAGATGGCCATGCTGGATAAGGAGGTTGCAGAAGAGAAAGCAGAGATGGCGGGGGCTGAGTTGGAGGAGGTAAAAGAGAAGTTAGCTCAGCTGGAGGTGGAGTTGCAAGTGCTGAGAGGTGGTGGTGGTAAGTACGCTGGCCGATTGAAAAATAATATGACGTCGACGATGAGCCAGCTGCTGGGGAGGAGGGCGAAGCGAACACAAAGTCTTCACTTGCATACATTCAGCTTGAAAAACAGAACGAACGTTTGAAGGAGGCACTCATACGGTGTGTGACATGCTATTGTTGTCGCTTAGTCTCTTACTTCACTTAGTCTCCGAGACATTTCCCAACAAACCGAACAGGAACAGCGTCGGCGGATTGCCGAGATGGAGAAGGACATTACAGGTGTCGATGATCTTCAAGGTTCACACTCTCTATCACATCCTCCCCCCCTTGATTCTGATGCACCCGCACGTGATAGGACAATACGAAACAACTCTAATCAAGCTCTCTAACGCCGAAACGCAGATTGACGATCTTAAAGCTCAGCTTGATGATGCTCTCGGAGCGGAGGAAATGCTCGTACAACTCACTGAACGGAACCTGATGCTCGGAGAGAAGATTGAAGAAATGCGCATCACGATCGAGGACCTCGAGGCTCTGAAGGAACTCAATGATGAGCTAGAGGAGAATCACCTGGAGACGGAAAAGTCGTTGCAAGAGGAAATCGGTACGTACTGCGCCACCTTATACAGATCTGATTAGCCTGACACTGGATTATAGATTCAAAGGAGTCGCTGATCCGAGAACATCTGCAAAAAATTTCGACACTGGAGGATGCTTGTCAAGATTTGGACAATACTATAACACAGTTCCGCGAGCTTGTGCTACAACTCCAAAGGTAACATCCTGTCATGTAGTCCTACGCCAATTCTCAACCGCCTTTTACAGTGAACTTGACAATCTGCGAGCACAAACTCAAACCGCACAGCATGAGTCCGCCACAGCGGCATCACAAACGGCAGCAATGATGTCCCTCAATCTCAAGCTCCAGTCGTCCGCGGCAAAGAATCAGGCGAAGATCGTCGAGCTCGAGATACGCAAGCTGGAGGCGAAAGAGAGCAAAGAATTGCTTGGCATCGTACAGGTAGTATCGATTTCATTTCGACTTCTATGGGGAGCTAAGCCTAGCATAGCCATATCTGCCTCAGCCTTATATGGAGAGCGATAGTGACGCTACGAGCTGTTACCTATTTTTCCAACGGGTGGGGTTGAAAATTGACCTTATCAATACCGTCGTTGGACAAGCTCACGGACTTCCCGAATCTCTCAACGGAGACGTGTCTGAAACTATCGTGGGTATTTGTGAGGTGCGCGTGGCTGCTTCGGTCAATTATTGCATGAGTTACACGAATTCATAGATGAGAGGTCGAGCTGCTAGCCTAGCCATCCTCTGCAAGCGCTTCGCCGCAGTCCTTCGACGTTGTGATCCAGTATCATTTTTGAACATTGGCCGCATCTATCCAGAGATCGCTCCCATGGAGAAACGTATCGATATGCACATTGATCTTCTGAGGCGTGATGAATTCCGCGAGATGGAGTTTGTCAGCGACATCGTGAAGTGAGTGACCCGTACTTTGAAAGTCGTGCAGAGTCTAATACGTATGTGATGCAGGTTGCAAGCGCAGTTCGACCATCTTGCCGAGACATACTTTAATGGATTCGATCAAGATTTGGGTGAACGGGAGTTGGGATATGCACTCTCGTTTGACTATGATCTTGACGTGTTTGCTGCGTCGATTGGTGTTGTTAAGACCTCGGTCGCAGTTATTCTCCGAGATGAAGATGTGACCCTCGAAATGGGCGGAAATGATCCGGAGTCTGAACTCTTTGAGCCTCTTCAGAAACTTCTCGACCAATGCAAGGGTGCAAAGGTGCTCTCCAGGTCAGTGTCTTGTTGTCATTGTTCTCACTTTTCGGAAGGAGATTCGATGACTCCAAACCAGGAAACTCGCGAAACGCCTGGAGGAAGTCATACATGACTCGACGGCAATGAAAGCACATCTTGTGGTTCAACTGAAATCACTGAGCAATACCGTCCCCGAGCTCGTTAACTTTGGCATTTCCGTACGCCAAGTTCCGTTGCGCCTTAAAAGATTATTCACCGATTGCCGAACAGCTTGCTCAACAAGTCATTCCACACCTCAGCGATGCTCGTAGTGCCAAGTCCCCGTTTCAACTTGCTACAGTAATTTCGTATGTCAAGCAAACAGCTATGTCGACGGTCGCCAAGGACCTTCGTCCCGGTACGTCTTGTTGGGAAGCAGTCGGTGAAGCGATCACACAGCTCGTGGCGGAGTGCAATAAGTTATTACCCCTTGCGCTTGAACCAGAGAACGTCATCAAGAGTTCGTTTTCTCTTTTATATCGTCTAGCATCCCCTGATTATTATACCATGTTCGACAGTCACTGGTACCCCGCCCTGGATTGTACGAGTCGACGAAATCCGAGCGAGCACCGCGATCAACGTCGAGGCAGAGCGCAAGGCTGCGCAATTGCAAGACGAGATTCAGGGCCTCGTTCGAAGTCTCAAGTCCAGGGACCAGACGATACAGGAATCGACTGTTAAAATCGAGCTCATGGAACGTCGCATGGAAGCTAGCAAGAAGCAGTCGGACATGATCGCCGAGCTCGAAATTGAGATCTCCAAAGCGCGAAAGCAGGAGCGGGCGTACGAGGAGGCGATGGAGCAGCTGCAAGCCGACTTGGACACACTCGAACAGGACAACGCGAAGCTCAAGACTATGGCCGCATCAGAGAGACAGGGTACGAGGTTGACAGCATGTATTTCAGGATCCTTGACGGCTTTTCACTTGACAGTCGCTGGACATCAACCTACCGAGTCAGATAGTGCGCCCATTGAAGGCAGCTTTGAAACGTCTTACTTGCTAGAACAGGTGCGTCTCACGGCACGATGCACCCGCATGCCACCGTATCTCTCATTCCGCTCGCAGATTGATGCGCTCCGTGGAACGGTGCGGTTCCTGCGGACCGAGAACTCGTATCTCAGGGGCCAAGACCTGCTCAAGGAGATCCGGGCGCTGCCTCCTCTACAGGAACCTGTCCGCCTGCCACCTACGCCGCCTCTAGATCCGTCGACGCTGTCCGATTCCGAAGAATCCGAGACGGACCTGCCGCCTCCGCCAGTGAGCATTCGCGCCCTCGCTACCGAAACAAAGGTGCTCTACCGGGACGTCATCAAGTTTTCCTCGTCGCCGCGCGTCGTCGACTTGTCTGCGCTGCACGCGAAGCGCACAGAGGGCGGTGAAGGCAAAACGTCAAGGGGCTGGATGCGGCGCAAGGACATGCCTGCACAACAGGTGCTCGAGCGCAAGATGGAGGCGGAGCGGCTGTGCAGGCGAGTGAAAGGACTGATGGAACGCGCCGATGCACTACGATGAGTCAGGAGCCACATCTTTTTCATTAGCTTGGGGGGATGCGGTGGACACCCTTGGTAGAGAAAGGACTATAAAATACAGCACAACAATCTAGTAGCTACAAGACAAACTAATTACGAATCAAAAATTTGATGTATACTATCGACGCTAATACTCCATCGACGTCATTATCGGGCCTCGCACGCCCTAACGGAAGTCGAGAGCAAGAATTAAGGAGTATCGTCGCGCAATCATTTTCCTCAGCTATGTGCTTAGAAGGGGGAACGACTCCCGAAGATTCACACACGATACCATAAGAAGTGCGCAAAGTAAGTTAGAATTCAGTTAATGCATGTCAGAGATCGACACCAATTTGCGTTGTCGATAACGGCATGAAATCAAAATTCCAACTCACGTTTGACAAGGCAAAGCTTAATGAGACACAGGAAACTGTTCTCACATACCTTTTGGTGAATTTGCTTGTGTGCTGCACACTTGTCATTGAAGAAAAAATAGGTTATCCTCGGCCCTGACCAGACTTGACAGCTGTGTCCACTGTCCAACTGCTATCAAATGACTAGCCATGTTCATCAGTATTGTGGCCTCAATTGGTGTCATTGGTCCTGGCTTCCTCATTACATGCAACCCTGCAAGTTGGACCATAACAAGGACAACAAAGATGAACAAGGCAAGTACATGAACTCCGAATCCAGCTTTGAAAATGAATCAGCTGCTATCCAAATAGCAGCATGCCTATAGAAAGAAAACAACAAGAACTGTGGCATCCATGGTATGCTTGAATAAATGACAAGTAGGGATCATGACTTGTCAGTGAGGGACCTTTTATCACACTACCTTTATAAGAAGTTATATAAAAACAATAACTATGGACATTATTAAAATTTTTGTTGATAATTTCAGTTTTGCAACATGACTTGGAATATTGGATTAAGGAGATAACCTGAGTCAAATCCTTAGCCTTAGCCAATTCCATTCTGAACAATCAAAAGGTGGCTTCACAGTGTCTTCCATCAAAAAACATACTATATATCTAACATACTTGTGTGTATGAATGTTGGTTTCAGATCAACCTTGTAAATTCAATGTTATGTCTAATAAATAGTTTTAAGAGGTTGGTTTATCATATCTCTTGGCTATTGATATGTAAATATGTGAAGTATATGAACTGAGTATAAACTGAAGTTATAGAGACCATATCAAGCTCACTTTGCCAGAGTGACCTATATATCTATTGATTTAGTATTCTGAATACTATTACTTAGATGAGATATACTTTTTAAAATCATTTTAAGATATCCAGTATGCTATAAAAATAGGTAATACTAAACATATGATTTTATACTTAATTTATTATGTCCTATTTAAGAAATGACTTATTTTTTATTTATTAAAATCTTAATGTCTTTATATATACTAATCTGACATTTGAACTACATTGAAAACTAAAAATTTCATTTATTTTGAACTTTTATCTCCTTGAATATTAATACAGTGTTTTAAGTCATATTGTAAAACTAGAGCTAATAAAAACAATTCTTTTAAAGAGATTACCAATAAAAAATCTAGCAAGATAACGTTGGCAATCCAATGCCGAGCCGCAGCGTATTCGTACAGTACAGTGTTCTTGATCGTGCGCGCCGACCGTATTCGATTGAGTACGCACGCCCACATTTTCAGCAAGGCGATCCAGAGCCTCTATGCGACTTTCGGAAGCTTGCGATGCAGAATCTGAATGCATCGACGCCGCGTCTGTCGCTCGTAGGAAGGCTGGGGCGTGTCCGACGCGCTGCTCCACAGACGACCAGGCGGGACAACAACGCGACAGGGAACACACGAACCGCCTCGCGAATTTCAAAAGAGATTTCAAGGAGATTTCTCGGCGTACTGTGGCGGATCGCGCATTCGCCGGGAGGACATCCGAAGGCGCCCCCCGTCGATAATCAGGACGCAATTGCCCTAGAGATTGTGATCGAATGCGGTAGTGGAGCACTGCACGATGAAGGGCGCTCTAGATGGGAGAGTCGACCTTTTAGGAAGTCACGCACTGAATCCCGTGGTCTAGCCGCGTCGATGGGCGCCGGATTCCGAACCTCTCGGTGAACGCGCTGAGCGGTGGGTAAGAACATACCGGGGCTGCAGCCTCCCAACTCCTAGATTCGTCCGGCAGGTTCAGATACCGGCAGCTTTGACCGTCCGAGCGGCTCCAAACGGGACTGGCGCGAGACTGGTTTCGGAGCGACCATGCCTTTATGTCCGAGCGTCGGGCCCAACTTGGGATTTACCATTCGGATCCGGTTGGCTGCGACCATCGTACGCTCTCATCAGAGATGCTACCGGCTGCCACTTCCCAGGGACGATTAATAATAATTAAAGGAGACGGATGAATTAGTTATTACATCAACCTTCTGGCCCTTCTATCGTCGTGCCGCGATGTAGATTCAAGGGGGTCCCAGGGAAATCGCAGTCTCATAAATATAGCTGCCGAGGCGTATATATTCGTCGTCCAGGTGTAGTGGGGACCGAAAGCGACCTCGTCTCTTCAAACACGGTCCAACCAGGATGACGGGTCGAGACTCTCCTCCGAAAGCGAAAGTTTGGTGGGAAAACGTCCTTGTGTTTGCTTCCGTTCATATCGGTGCTTTTGCTGGGATATATTGGATGCCCCCGACACGCGCCGCCCGAGCGACCCTGTGGCTATCCTTCATACTCTGGCAGTTGGCCAGCCTTGGGTGAGCACGGATGAAACAAGCAAGCACGTGTGCACTCACCACCACATAAAAAGAGTGACAGTCGGATATCATAGGTTTTATTCGCACCGTACCTTTCAAGCAAGCCTTGCAGTACAGATGGTGTTCATTGTCCTTGGCTCGAGCGCTTGTCAAGGATCCGTCAAGGTACGCAGCCGAGATCAGACTTGTTACCCCGCACGCTAACCGGTTGCAAAGTGGTGGTAGGCTCATGATCTTGCTGTCTAAAGAGATGAAGTGTCATTGACGAGAACGCAGGTGCCTTCGACACCGTCTCCATCATGTACGCCATTCGTTTCGCCTTGCAAACAATTCTCATCGGAATCCAAAAGCGCTTCACGGACGATCCTGTCCACGACCCGTGAGCACTCGCATCGTTCAGAAAAAGGCGCATATATTGACCTTGTTGCAACCCCAAAGATATGCAGCAACGCGAGGGCTCTTGTATTCTCACATGGGATGGATCTTTTTCAAACCAGAGTACGAGCGCATCAACGCCGTCGACCGAGAGGACCTTGACAATGATCCGCGTGAGTGCGACGAACCGAGATGCATCCGTTCCCTCGCCCTGATCAAAGCACGTCAAGTCATCCGCTTTCAACACAAGTATTATGGTCAGTGCACCGTCACGTCGTTTCTCTGGGCATGTCCTCAGGTCTTTCAGTTCCGATCGCATTCACCCTCGGCTTCGTCGTCCCAGTCGCCCTGGGGTGTCTCTGGGGGGACCCGATCGGGGCGGGCATCTACGGAGCACTGGTCACCAGGCTAGCGAGTGAGTCCACCACAACCGTGCGGGACAGCGTCCCGGCCTGACACCTTCCTCCAAGCCTGGCACGCCACCTTTCTGGTGAATTCGTGAGTGAATCAAAGTACGACTTGCACACCAAGTGAAGGAGCCAGCAGGTTGGCGCACTGGAACGGCCTGCAGCCGTACTCGGACGAAGACACGTCCAAGAGCAATTTGGTATGCCCAGCCCCTGTTTCCGCGGGTTGGACAAGGATGACGCACGCTTCCAGCTGTTGGCCGTCCTGACGTGCGGAGAGGGGAACCACAATTTCGTGCGTGGACACAGTCCGTCCGTGCGGTCCCCGATCTCATCCGCGTTCAGCATGTCAGATGCGCCGTCCTTGCCCCTGTCGACGAGACGCTCACCGTCGGCTAGCACACGTTCCCCCACGACTACAGGTCTGGCCCGTCGACGCTGGACTGGGACCCGTCCAAGTGGATCATCGACGGCCTCCACCGTCTCGGCCTGGTCACGGCCCTTCGGCGCGCGCGCCCGGAAGACGTTGACGAAGCGCGGTGCTGCATGGCACAGAAGGCGTCGGGGAGAGAGGTGACGACCGAGGCAGACGAACCCTGGCGCGGGGCCGTGTGGACGATCACACAGACGCGCGCCTACGCTGCCTCGAACCCGACGGCGTGCCTGGTCGTCATCGACGGCTTCGTGGTGGACGTGACCGAGTACCTCAAAGAACACGTGCGTCGCGCTTGCAGAGCCTGCTGCCAACCACTGACGTGCGCGGGAAAGCCGGGAGGCGCCAAGGTGCTCCGAGCATACGCCGTTCGGAGCGGACAGGATGGGGAGTCGTGGCGGGATGCCAGCTGGGCCTTTGGTGGAGGACTGAACAACCACTCGAGGGTAGCGAAGCGGAGGGCGCATGGGTTGCGCGTGGCCAAGCTGAGCACTTTGTACTAGACGTCCTAGAGAGAACCAGCGCCGGCGTGATCGCAGCGAGCGGACAGAGGTGTTATAGAGCAACTTGGGCGACTGGGATGTGGGACCGTGTAGCCATTTTTTGGAGCATCTCGTACTGGAAATCAAACTTTTTTGGGTCAAGATCTTCATGGCTGCAGACACCCTTGATCTCGAGGCGCTCGTCCACCTCGAACAAACGTCCGCCATCCCTCTCTCTCTCTCCCCGCTACCAACGCTCAACCGGACCCCCTCCGCAGATTCTACGACGCCGGCTACACGGACGGCTTCGCCCACGGCCGCATCCACGGCCTCCTCGAAGGACGCGCTCTCGGGCGCGCAAAGGGCTTCGAGATCTGGGAAGAAATCGGGTTCTACCAAGGGTTCGCAGCGACGTGGAACGCCATCTACGCACAGCGTTCCGCACCCCACGACGATCAGTCCAGGTTCGGGCCTCTCTCTCTCTCTCCCTCTTGTGCCCGCTTCCCGCTCCCGGCCGCTCGTTGACGCGCCACCACGTCCGTCCGCGCCTTTCTGTAGACGCGCCGTACATCACATCCAACGTCTTCTTGACCTCATACACCTGTTCCCGACGGTGAATCCGTCGGCGACAGAGCCGTCGTCGTCCGAGGATGAGATGGACATGCCGAGGCTCCAGCGCCAGATTCGTTCCCGGTACAAGGCGCTCTGTGCCTCTCTCGACGTCCGGCCCTCCTTGCGTGCCGGCGCCGGGATTGTGAGCGAAGGTGCCCATGCCCCGACCGGTTCGAACAATCCGAGCGCCAAGGGTGACGTGTGGGCACTCGAGAACCGTTCGACTGTGCAAGAACTGAGTTTCTAGAGCCAACGGCAGCTTACATCCCCATCAACAGACGTCTGTTGCGTGCCAAGTAGAGCTCGTGCATTGCAGTACGGTGAGCAAGAGACCATTCGTTGAGTTCGATGCTTGACAAGGACAAAGTATCAGAGGTAATACAGGGACTACATACAGGGAGAGTGTGGTACAGAGGTATTGCATAGAAATGCCCAAAGCACATAGGCATGAGAAACATTATGTTCTTGATACATTGCATGAGACACAAAGATGCTCAGAAGTGCTTCAATGGCCGCAACAGGTCGTCGAACCATTCGTTCCGTTCGCGCCATTCCGGTTATACCCGTTCGTGAACGCAGGCGTGCTGTGTACGTCCTTGGTACCGGGAACGTCCATGCTCGGATTCTTGATGAAGAAATTGTTGGGTTTGAAGAGGACGTTGACGTGCTCCACGGGCATACTGCAAAGTCAGATATGAGCTGGTACAACATTCACAAACGTGGAACAGATACTGACACCGGCCAATCCTCCGGGCGTGGGATGTGCGTCGTGCCTGCAATCGTTCGAGTTGCACGCAGAGAGCCGAGCAGGAGGCGCACGCACCAACAGTGAGGTAAAGCACAATGTCCTCGTTGTCGATGCTCCCTCGTCCTTCGCTGACCCATCTGCCAACAGAATCCTTAGGCTCCTCTCGAGTCTGGGGGACATACTTTCCACTAGGCCACATCCTGCCACCTCTTGGCCCTTCGACATCCTTTACGACCCAGAGGGCCTTGTGCGCAAACGAAGCACGACGAGCAATCCATGAATCACCCTTTGACAAAAGAGGAAGCACACCTCCCTTCATCGCAATTTGGTACGACGATGGTTTCCCCGAGGCATAATGCGTTCGATTCAGATTCGCAATCTTCCAGCGACGTTCGGCAGCCCAATCAAAGTCACGTGCGCCGTCGCGGACTTGGTCTTCGAGAACGCGCTCCTTGACGTAGAAGGCGTTGCCCGCAAAGTTCTCCTTTGACCCGGTCGGTGCGTCGTGAGAGACAATGTCGGATTCGATGACAGTGTTGCGGATCCCGTCGAGCATAGGGTCCACGCGGACGGAGAAGACGTGCTGGTGGAAATGCGCGTTAACACCTGGTGCAACGACAGTGCCATAAGGACTCGGCTCGTTAAGACCAGCAACGTAAACTTGTAAAATCCCACTGAGACGGATCTCAAGCTCAATATTGCCGTCTTGATAAAAGTGGTAGTTCCAGATGTACTCTATCGGCTGACTGTGAGCGACAGCGCAGAAAAAGGAAGACGATCTGACCATAGTTGGCGAGGGTGCAGACCATGCTCACTACGAGGCGCCTGCTACGTACGGTATGCGAACGGCCCCCTGGACGGTAGTCAGTGTGCTTCCAGAGGACACCAGCATCCTCCTCGTGAATACAGATGGCGTTCTTGATTACGAACGCTGTCCCGGCGTGGGTAACAAATGCGCCGGGCTGAGACGGACATCAGCACGGGTGGTGAACAATAGAAGCGACGCACCAGGTAGTGGATCTTTCCCAAGCAGTCGCACCCGAGCGAAAGATCGTTGGCCATGGTACCCATACCGTATTCACCGCTAAAAGTAGCTTAGTCGATGCTCGACGTGGACTGATCTGATGACCCACGAATCAAAGGCGAATTTCCTGGAATGAGGGAACTCGGGAGCTCCGTAGGGTACCACCATTTCCGCAAGACTCAGACGATAAAAGATGGGTCGAATCTCTCCATCATCGTTGTAGGTGATGGTCGAAATCGCAACACCCTCACGGTGGCTGAAAGCTAATGGGGAGTTAGATCGTATGACGCGAGCGAGCGAGACGCTCACCAACGTGCATCTTCCACTTTTGCCATTCGAGGGTGTGTCCGTTCATCTTGAAAGACACGCCTTCCGGCTGGAGGATGTGCAGAGGCTTGAGGTCTTGGCGCGGCTGGTACGTTGGGTCCGTGTGCTCCATCAAGTCGGGGAGGAAGTCGAACGGGGTGAGTGGGGGCGGCACTCGTTCGCGATTTGATTCGGCGAGGGACTCGTCGGAGAGTGGAAGGGCCTCCGTGGTGTGGACACTGAGCTCGTGCGAGCCGTCTTGGGTGTGCCTATATCCGGGGGGAAAGTCAATCTGAACGACTTTTTCAGCCACCGAGTCAACGACTGGAATGAAATCCTAGAATGGGAGTTAAAAATGGCATGAAGACGGTCGCTAAAAGGACAAAAGATTGACAAGAGGGTGCGCATAGAGGTTGTCGTGCTCTGAGAAGCGTGCAAAGAGAAGTGCTTGTTGGAGGCGCTGGTGTTTCGGGAACCGTTCGTCATAGCCGATCGCCCAGCCGTCGGCAAAGATCTGATGGGGTTCGACGCCTGGGGTGGTGTGAGAGGGTCGGTCTGGAGAGTGGTGGGTGGCACTGACCGACATGCTTGGCGAGGGCTTGGACCTTGGGGTCGTTACGGACGATGACCTCGCACATGGTGAGCTCCTCGACAGTGATCTGGGGCTCGGCGCCTTCGGGAATGCGATCGAGGGACTCGACCTCCCACTCGCCGCGATTGAGGGCGAGGATTGCATTGTAGCAGCCGCTGAGGGACGAGGATGGTATCAGCGGGGAGCGCGTGGAGAGGATACTGACCCGTTTATGACATCGAGGAACTAGGGACGGGTGAGCATGCGGACGAGGGAGGAGAGGAAAGACATGCGTCGGACTCGGCCCTTCTGACGATGTCGACGGGGAGCTCGGGTCTGGCCCCGGGGGTGAGGGGGATGCCGAGGGCGGCAAGGACGACCTTTTTCGGGGGGGGAAGAAGGGTGCAGGTGATGAAGCGGACGGCCTTGATGGGCGTATTGGCAGAAGTGTGGTGCCTGATGGCGAGGGTGACAGCATTGATCTAAACGGGAAGGTGAGACGGGAAGGGGGCCAATCAGAGGACGGACCTCGTCTGGGGAGAGCGGGTCGAGAGGGTGGCCAGACTTGGCCGGCTTCGCGAGGAAGGGCCTGTGGAAGCCCGTGGGCGAAGCAAGAAGGGCGGCGGGGGCCATGTGGGGAGAAGAACAGGGTGAGGCCGATAGGCCACTGGAGGACCCACTTTATAGGTCCTGGGAGTCTTATCGGCCCGCTCGCTTAGATAACTCGCCCCCATGGACAACTTCTTGCCCGCAGTAGTCCCATCCGGCCTCTTACGTGTCCGCCGTGTGGTCGATGGCGAGCCGCATCGTGTCGCTCGTGCGGGTACTCGCAGACGCCGGCCCCGACGGGGTGCGCGATGCGAGGCGGCGGCGAGCGAGTGACCCACGCCACCCGGCCATCTTCGCACGCCACACCAGCGCGGGCGCCAGGGGCCGGGAGCCGAACAGGCCAGTCGGCGGGACGGCGAGGCGGGCGCGGGGCGGGCGGGGCTGGCGGCAGAGCAGCGTTGTGTGGATGCGACAGCGGGCGTGGTGCCATGGTAACGACATTCCCGATTCGCGTCGACAGGCCCCGCGCGCACGCTCCGACCACCATGACCCTCGGGGACACACAGCCAGCCCGCGCGTCCTCGCCCGCCCTGTCCTCGCCCGAGGCACCCCCCGCGCGCCAAGCCAGCCCCGCACAGCTGCCGGCGGACCAGAAGCCGAAGAGGAAGAAGAAAAAAAAGAGCAGCAAGACCACCGTCGACTCGCCCCCGCTCCCCCGCAAGCCCGCCCCCGACGCAGAGCGGCCCCCCGTGCTCTGCATCAGCAGAAACAAGCACTGGAAGTACATCAGCTCGTACCACGTCAGTCCCCTCCCTTCCTCCCTCCCCCAGTCGAACCCCTTCCCGCTCCTCACCAGGGTCCGTGGCTCCAACTCCCCCTCGAGCTGCTCGAGTCCCTCCTCGTCCTCAACCTCGACCCTTCCGCGCTCTCCCACACCAGACCGCCCTCCCAGGCCCCGCCCCGCACCCTAGGCTCGCCGCACTTGGCGTTCCACGCGCGTGCGCTCCCCCGTCCGCGCGAAACAGACAGAGGGCTCCCCGCAGCCCCGGACCACACGCCCCCCAGCTCGCCCCGTCGCGCTCCGAACCCGTTGCATGCGTCATATCACACCGCCTCTGTCGCTCCTCTGTCCGCCAAGCCAACGCCACCCCCCATCGATCCGGGCGTGTTCCGCAACGTCGCATCGATCCGTCGTCTGATCGACGAGGCTGCCGAATTCTCCGTCCGTGCATCATCCGGCCTCTCTTCGGCCGCCCTCGGCTCCATACGCGGAGGCAGCAATGGCGCATGGCCTTCTGCACAGAGCCTCGGCCTGGACACCTCCGCCAACGTGGGCGGCGGCAGAAACGTGGTCATGAGTGCCATGCGCATACACCGTCTGCGCGCACTCGCCGTACAGAAACTTGCCGCCGCTTACAAGGCCGACGAGATCGCCAGCAGCGTCATGGTCATGCAGGGCGGCAGCGTGTTCGATGACATCGCCGAACGAGTCCTCAGGCACGGTGCGTCCGCCTTCGTTCCCCCTACCCCGTCGCGTTCGAACACTGTCGCACTAGATCCCAATGACGCCGACGCCAAATACGTCCACTTCTTCCACGAAAAGATCCCCTCTCGGTACGTGAACCGCGATCGACGAATGCGTCTTTGACTGTCTGGAACAGCGCAAACAGACAGCTGGCCGAGTCCACAACGACCAAGGTGTTGGACGACCTCATCGCTACTTATCCGCAGCGGCTCGAGTATTACCGCACCCGTGGTATCGTTCATTCCTTCCGCGACGAGTACACCCTGGCCACGAAAGACTTTACACATGCCCTCAAGGAAGCTCGCACCGCGCGCAAGGGTCGGACTGCCCACCGTAGTATCACACTGCCATCCGAGTCTCGCGGAAAGGGCGGCAAGAAAAAAAAGGGCTCCAACAAGACCAACGGTCAAGCACCCCCGAATGGCACCAGCGATCCCTCGGAAGCCGAAGGGCCAGACGGCGACGCACTCCCGGTGCACCCGTCTGTTTCGCCCGATGCACCGGATCCCATTGAATCCCAACTGCTGTTCTTGAGAGGCGCAACCTATCTACAGCATGCACTCTATCTTATCGAGTCCGCCATTCTGAGAATTGAAGGTGTCAGCAAGGCGGGCTCCGTCTCCGACGGCACCGAATTGCGCCTCTGCTATCTCCTTAACGGGCGTTATGGCGGTGTCGAGATTGGGAACCCGGACGGTCCCTTGGGGAAGAGCGACGGACCCAAGGTGCGCGCTTACAGACGCGTGCTGGGCGAAGAGGGTTTCCGCGACGACATTGCCGGATACCTACGCAAGTGCATCCGGGACCATGAGCGCTTCCTCGCGCATTTTGACACCCTCGAAGGACCGCCACCCGTCGCTGGCGGAGAGACACTCGTCGACCTTCCTCGGCGGGTCGAAATCGCGTTCTTACTCTCAGAGATGGCGCGCCATGGAAGCCACAGCGGTGGGACACCAGGCTCGGCGGAGCCGAGTCCAGCCTTCCGCTCATGTTTACCACCTACCATCCGCTGCTCGTCGAGTCCTTGTTCACGATTTTGATCTGCCAGCTGATGCTTGCGGAACTGCCGACACTCTTGACGACGTTTGCACGCGGGGCCGTTCTTGTCGACGGGCTCGAGGGGTATCCCGTCTTCCTCCCCCCGCGGTCCATGGCCCAAGCCGAGTTCATCGAAGTGCTCGAACGTCTCGCGTCGGGCTGGAAGGTCGGGACTCAGCCCCACTCGGCGATGCGCGCCGGATTCGGGTCCGTGGTGCCCGCAGCAAGACTTGCGATAGAGGCGCCTCCGGTGTCGCCGTCCGGCTCTTTGCTCGAGGCCATGTCCGCGACTTCTTTGAGCGAGACCGTCGACACGTTCCCCACACCCACGTCGTCCACGGCCAAGGGCATGGCCGTCGCTACCGTGACTACTCCTCTCCCCTCGTCCTCGTCGAACGTCCCCGACACGCCGTCCTCTCCCAAGTCGGTTCGCGTCGACCTCGCCGAGGCGCTCGATTGCGCGCGCGTCCTGCTCTGCCCGGTGGCAGCAAGACAGAAGGAACGTGCTCTGCAGGCGGCGGCGGAAAAAGAAGCGAGCAACAATGGGAATAGCAAGAAGAAGCCGCTGAACATCAACATACCGCTGCATGGACCTCGAGTGGAGATCATCCTCGCCTGGCTCGCCGCCGTTCATTTGGTAGAGTTCGAGAGCGTCGCCTGAGGGCATACGTATGATCAAGGCGATTTCCCTCGGCGTGTGCCCGTCCGGACGGGGACGAGATCTCGACATTGAAGGAAAGAAGCATATTATAGAGGAAAAAGGGAGAAGAACAGAACTGCGATGTGGTGGGGGACGTTCCTCCCGGTGATTGATGGATTCAATGGACTAGTATTCAGATCGAGAATATATATCGTACTCATGATATCGCCTCCCCTTCCCGTTCCGTCGAAATATACTACTATTGCGTGCATGCTGTTTGCGAGCGCCAAATGGGAAGAACGTTTGATGGGGGGGGAAAGTAGGCCACCACCCTGACATGCGCCTGCTGCATGTTTGACCTCGAGGACATTGGGGGAGGCGGAGAGGACAGGGTGGGAGAGAAGAAGCATCACTGTTCCTTGCGTAGCGAGCACGTCATCCCGGCATTCGGATCCTCTCTCGCCTGCCGTGCGAACGGCTCGACGTACGCCATGACCCAGGGGGCGACCATCCCGAGCGCGACAGACAGGACGGACACGAGGACGCCCACGGTCGGGAGGAGCGACGCCGGGAGGACGCCGAGGTAGGCCGGCTCGAGCACGAGCACGAACGGCACCGCGCCGCCACCGCCGTCTCGGCGTCGGTCCCGGCCGCCAGGTGCCACCGTGCCGTCGCCAGCGCGTGGGGGTGGGGGTGCGCCAGCAGGAGGAGGCAGGAGGTCAGGCGTGGGAACGCCGGCGTTCACGGCGCGGATGCGGGCGTAGCGTGTGCGCGTGGTGCTGGTGGGGGTGGTGGTGGTGG